>DWKW01001235.1:0-13225 GCA_018250115.1 Doberes anticus | reverse complement strand
ACACTGGACATGAGGCATTCCAACTTAGACCTCAGGAGAAGCAACACATCCACGTACGATAACAAATAGGATTTTGGGCCTATTTGAGGATTGCGGAAGTTGGCATGCAGGCGAACCGAGTTACATGCTCTTTTAGAAAAAAGAAGCAGTTCCCAGATAAGACGATAGGTAAAACTATATTATTGAGAACTTGAGATAATAATAATAATAATAATTTATTCAGGTTACAGAAAGAATAAGTAAACATAAAAAAAGAGCATTGGTTCCACACTAGGATACCCCGTGTTGTGGATGACCACCTTCCCGTTGTACAAACATAATACTCTCTAGATTAAGATAAAATTAAGACTGACAACTAAAAAACAAAAGAAACAAAAAATCTACAGCTATAACTATAATTTAGATAACAATAATAAAAATGTGTGTGTATGTACGGGCGTGTGTATGTTTAGATGGCTCATGATTCGTGTAGATAGATGTAGTCCAGTCAATGTATGCCAAAAATGGGCATACCTATGTATGTGTGGACAACCATTATTTTAGAGGTAAAAGGAGTAAGCTATAATATTAATTTTAAATGCTCACCAGAAAAAAAAGCTAACGGATTTTTCGTGTTACTTTTAATGTATTGGATTGATTGAAAAAAAACGAGTTGACTATGTACCAAAATTTCAACATTATATTCACTAGATTACTGGTACGCGAAATTTATTTCTAAAAGTGAAAAATTTTGATACACTATTTTTTTATTACCTTTCGGACCGGTGTTACAATCGAGCTTCATTTTTGTGATTAGAGCCTGGTTAGAACGTTTCGGACTCAATATACTCGTATAAGATTCTCTTAATGTTTACTTTGAAGTCGGATCAGAATTTGAGCATTCTCGACGTAAATCTTTATACTATATCGATTAAGATTCATGTACCGTAAATAAAATAACAGCAAAGGAAGATAAGTACTTACTGAATTCTTAATATCGGAAGAAGATGCCCCAAAGTGTGATTCACACATAAATTAATTCCGCATGGGTCGGCACATGAGTTATACATGCCATACACTATATATGAGTATTCGCTAATTTTGCGACAACCGTTATACGTCTAAAAAGCAACTATCGTCTGGGATTGTTTATAAAATATTCATAGCTTTTATATCAAATATTTTATAACAGAAATAAATTATGTACATCGCCCAAACCCGGCGGGTATATGTAAAGAAAGGCGTTAAGCTGAACCAATATTGGCTATATAAAATATTAACCACACAACCGCTCAATCCTGCATAAATTGCAAATCACAATAAAGTTATGACGTTAAGATCTGTATATCAAAGAACGTGACATTACCCAATTTTATGTTCGCAAAAATCCACATCGTTCCCTGAATCGTTTTTGTGAAAACAACGGAGGCAATAAAGGGTCTTATTGTTATCCTTTGAATTTATATCCAGATATTATCACATTCATAAATTGCTAGCACGTAGTTTCCTAAATCCGATGGTTAAAAAAGTGACCATGGGATAACATCCCCTTTAAAAGGATTCGATAAATTTAATACACTCAGAGATTCCAGGTGATTATTGAGTTTCATAACGAGCAAATAATGAGACTCCCACGATTGCTTAATTACCGCGTAAAGTCGAACAGCAATACGTAAGCAAAAAAGTCATTCGTTGGCAATTAAGAGGAGGGCAGCATCTGTTTTCTAATTGAGACATTAAGCTTGGGATCGTCTGAATGGGTCTCCTTTAATAACGCGCATACATAACTGATGGCGGGCAAAATGTACGGCATTACAAGACCGGCGCCCGTCCGGCTAAGAGCTTTCCCAGACCCGCCACTTTTTTGGTATCAATACTACACCCCAATACGATAAAGCTCCGTTTCGTTTCCACTGAGACACCGTTGTGTATAAACGTTACAAAAATAATGGAACACAACAAAAATAAATATGTTTAATATTTTGATAATATTCTAGGACTAACCTATAGTTACACGAACTTATAACGAATTGTTACGGTTCCTTAGAGTGAATTTTCACATATTAATAGCGTAGAAAACAAGCATGTTGGTCATCTGATGGTAAGTAGTCGCTGCAGATCATAGAGATCCCTATCTAACCTGAAATAGGACTCTATATGAGGTTTTAAGAATGCATTACAATTTGTGAGAACTAAGCTAAAACGCCTTCCGTCTGGTGTTGATTTACGGTGCAGTGGTGGCCGCAGAAAAGCCATAAGGTTCTACCACCATCGATTATACGTAAAGTATAAGTACGTTTCGTGGGATTGCATCATTAGCCATCAGTTTCAACATCAGCAATCATTCATTTTCTGTGCGGAATTACAAAAAAGTAAACATGTCATTCTAAAATTGTAAATTAAACAAAAGAAGCTAGTCTGTACAATCTCTAAATGATAGCCATTGCCCGCAATCGTCGCCCGGGAAAACTCCCGGATAATTGACACGAACGTTACGAAACGACCACTGAAATACGCTCCCTGTTTTCGTGTGCGCTCCACAATTCTCTCCCGAACGATGAACTTGGACCGGGCGACACATGCCCCGAACTGTGTCTTTCTAAATAGTGCTTTCGTCCTTCGGGAATTATTTGGAGGTATAATTATTTACTGGGGTCTCGAGGGACGTCATTTGTGTATACGTAAAGGACTGTTTGTATAGATGTTCGTTATGAACTATAATGTAATCGTAATTACAAAAGAGGATATTTTAATAGATATGTCAGGTCATAACTAAAATTATGCATTATAAATTATAAATCTAATAAAGTTAGAGTAACTGATATTTTTTAACTAAGATTTTTATATACTTGTATAATTAGGAAACCAGTTGCCACTCGGTACCTGGTAGGCACTGAAGCCATTTACCACCACAAAATAGGTATAGTCATAGTACCTATTTTGTAAATCGAATAAATGTGTTGCAGATATAAAAATAAATATTCTTCCAAATCTTTCTCCCTTTGGTGTTATTAAAAGAGGGGAAATAAATTTATTCAATTCAAAAGACACTGCGCCATAGATTTGCACACAAAAATAATAATGAGTACATGTTTCAGTTAAGGCAGGTAAACACTAAACATACACACATGATTTCCGCCTTTCGAAACACTAAAGTAAATTAATATTTACACATTTAATGTTTTTGGGTTACATTAATAAAATTTTATGTTTAAATAAATTTAAAAAAATCCGTAATTTCCACAAACGAAACACTTTAGTAAATTCAATGAAAGCACTTGAAGGAAGGAGCGCGAAATATGTCTATTCCATTGTCATTAGTTGACTGAAATTTGAATGACATTCAATATACTAATATCATTAATATAATAATATAAATAATACGCAGTAAAATCCCCTGAGAATAGTCAAGAAAATAACTATTTGCACCTTAATTTCTAGTTGCAGATACAGACGTAATTACTTCGTCATGTTTCGATTTGATAACTTGATTGCATGACCACGTTCCCTTTGTGTTGAGACTTTGTTGTCAACTACATACTGCTGTTTAAACTGATATTGCCAAAGGCTCTTCAAGGCTATAAAGACGTGTTTATAAAGTAGCGTATTTTTTCTAAGAACAGCCATTCAATCGTACACGGTGAGATAAACAAGACGACAGAGCTCTATTTGCCTATTCGGGTCCGTCCTAATCCTAATAATATTCTAAATATGAAAAATTATGAAGATGTTTTGATGTTTGTTACTCAATCACGCTTTGACGCGATTTGATTAAACTTGACACGCAAACAGACCAAGTCCTGGATTAACACATCTTATGTCGCGGATATAAGATATATTTTGGTTAACGGTGGTGGTACAGTCTTATGTCGAAGGTTCGCCTGCGGTGGCAATACCGCTTCACCTATTTCTGCCGTAAAGGAGCAGTGGAAACTCTGCTGTGTGCTGTGTTTCGGAAGCAAACGAGCTTGCAGGCCACCCGAGTGATCACTACAACATGGCTGTAGTAAACAACATACACATATACACACACACATAACATACAACATACACATCCAACATCTAACTTTAAATCGGTCAGAAGTCCTATTTGAGGTCGTACGTGAATGTTTTGCTACTTCCGAGGACTAAGTTTGAATGCCTCCTGTCCATTGTATTCTGCCTAACTTCGACATAAGGCTCTACCACTATCAAGTATCAAATATAATATATCAAAATGTTTAGGTATCATAGGTATCAAAATGTTTCTAAATACAACACCTTTGTTTACTGTGTACAAGTTTCTTGACATTAATGGAAGCGAATGAAGTTCTTCATAAAAACGCACCCTAATGAAAAACGGTTTCTTCCTACCAATGAAATGAAGTTAACGTGTAATGGTGACTACACTTCTTTGTTTTTCAACACCGCATCGGATACCTTGTTTGTAAAAATAGGGGAGCGTTTTGCTTCTATAAAGCGAACATTGGTTTCACGTGTTACTTTTTGCGATGTGTTAGACCGTTTCGAATGTTTTTGCTCACTCCGACGACGGTGGGGCCGAAGTGATTTATCATAAGGCAACATGCTGTGGTTGAGACGAAAAATAAAAGTAATTCCTTCTATATTTGCCGACTGGGGCGGCTCGGAGACATATTTGCCAAACGCATGAATAATGGGGCACTTTTATGTAACCTGTCTGCGATCCTGCGTGTTCCTCCTGATTGACAAATGATGGCTTCAATTTTAATTTGTAGATAATGTAAAATGTAAAAATAAAGTCCTTAACGAGAAGAACACCGATATATATTTATATGGCAAACTTCAGCGACAAATTATTGTGCCACTACTCGGCACGAGGCACCTTTCAGAGATGTAGGCTTCAGGCCATAGACTTCAGAGAGTCCTTTGAGAAAAATATGGAAATCTACGGCGTGCAGGTTTCTTCACGATGTTTTCCTTCAACGTTATAACAAGCCATAGTAAAATTCTAATATGCACATAATTTTGTAAAATGAGAGGTGCCTGAAGGGACTCGAATCCCCGCCCGCTAGAACAGGGTGTCGAGATTCTTAACCTTCCGCCCACTTAGTGTAACATTAGTATGTATCGAACAGATGCATGAAGCTTTTTGTTACTGCAATTTTGACGATAAATACTAATACGTTTGCGATAAAATTCTTTTTTAATACCTTTAGTGTCCATGAAAAAGACGTAACAGTGTGGGTTGAATTTATTGTAGTGGGTGAGGACCCAGATGGCTTTTCTCATAAAATACAACGAGTGCCTCTGTTAGTAGCAACGCTGTACTTAAAGATAATCACAATTTACGGGATCCCTGTGCCAGAATTCGAGAGAATACTTTCCCTGTAGTAAGACGTGCGAACAATTACTATGCCTTTAATGATGTACTGCTCTTTACTTGTCTTGACCTTACGTTAATGGCGTCGGTGAGGATTTTTATTGCATGTCGCTTTGACAACAAAAACTGAACAATTTTCAATAATTATTTTTTTGTAGCTCTGATTCTATATTACTATATCGTTTTTGTTCAATATCATCGTAGTATTTAAGTTTATCCATACACATTTGAACTATGAAAGTTCCATTCATATCTATTCAGCAATTTTTACTTGATAGGCGAACAAACGTACGAACAAAAATTCTAAAAGATGATTTTGTGTTCAGAATGTCTTCAATGTACTTATATAACCCTGCTGCAATTTTATAATAGTACAGATATTGTAGATATATGTAGATAGATACATAGATGTACATAGTTATCGATGCATTTGCGTAAAAATGAAGAGGCCACAAAGGGCTTATCTGGCTGACGTGAGTACACGGGCTTAAGCTAAGCGCATCATCGGATAGAGCCACTACATAATGGGTTTGTGCATCTATTCTACCGTCAAAGGTATTCTGTGAAGCCGGAATACGATAAAGTTAATAATGTTTTATATTTTCTTAATATTTATACTGAGATGTCGAAACAAAATATGAAGTTTCGATGTGAGTAAATTGTGTACTTTGTGTTAATAAATTGAGAAAAGACAAAGTAAATTTGTTAGTTTTTCTTATACTTACGAATGATTACTTATTAACTATGATTAAGGAAAAAAAATATATCTTTGTACACAAAGCAACTTTACTCGCTGAGATACGACGGAGCGGACCTTTTTGTAGAACTATTAAAGATACACATTTGCCAAATAATTTATATAGATACAACCGTTCAGGCAGCGCGTGCAAGATATGCCATTATAAGGGGTATTTTTTCCGATTTGCTAGCAAAAACCCTGATAGCTCGACTAAAATACACGGTCATCTTTATCAACCCATTATTGTCCAACTACTGGTCGCGGGTCTTTTCTAAGAGCTGAGAGAGTTTAGGCCATAGTCCACCATGCTGACCAAGTGCGGTTTGGTGGACTTCACATGCCTTTAGAACGTTATGGAGAACTCTCAGGCACGTAGGTTTCCTCACGATGTTTTTCTTAACCGTTACAGCAAGTGATAATTAATTCATAATACGCACACAATTTCGAAAATTAAGGTTAGTTATTATTTCGAGAAATAGATGTGCGTGCCGGGATTTGAATATCGACCCATTATAGCGTTGTCGAGATGCTTCACCACTAGGCTATCACTAATGAAATATACGACACATACCTATATATTTTATAACCCACAGCGCCCTGGATTAAAGATATTTTTTTTTTGTTACACCGCTAGATACAGAGGTTAATGCTTACATACAAACTTACAAATTAACAAATTTTGCCTGTTTATAAACTTACCATAATTTAACGCAGTAACTAGAAATCTATATCGTAGTTAATTATATTATTATTTTTAAGCACGTGCTACTCTTAGGTTTGTAATACATTGTAATGCATTGCAAATTTCTAAATCCTAATTGTAAAAAAGGAATTTCAAACTCTTTCGAAATCTGTGTGTCCTTCAGATGTCATGTTATAACAGGCACTCTCATCTATTGCGGCTATAGGAAATTAAAAATCCTCGATGTAAAAAAATAAAAATAAATTCAACTTGTTCCGAAAATATGGCGCCAAGATCAAAATTAAATTTGGAATTCAAAATTCTCCTACCAACTCAGCGCAATAAAATGTTATTGGTAGCCATCTTATTCCTATCCTAATCCTTTCAATGGAAAATGCAATTCGACAAATTTTAACTCAAGAGTCGTGTAATATTTAAAATTTTTGGCAGAGCTATTAAATGTACTCACTTTGTTTGTTTCCCTATATTTTATTACAAACTCTTAAGATTTTTCAAGATTGAATTTAATTAATATTAATCAGTGCTGTACTAGCCAATTTGATACAGAGTAACACTTGAAGGGATTCCTTTGAAGTCGAGAAACGTCAATTTAACTATGACTTCTGTATTTAAGTTATAATTTCTACGTTATAAATGTTATATTTTAAAGCAATTTTAAAATAACAAGTTATTAAAATTACTTAAAGGGTACCTTTTGAAGTCAAGAAAAAGGATCAGCAGTATCTTTAAAGGGTAATATCCACGTTAATAAAGAAAATTTACGTAACGTTGATGCGTCGCAACTCGTTATAAATGAGGCTGCTTTACGGATGCCTGTTTTAATTAACGAATAATTTGCCATATCCACAAGTTTTAGCACCTTTGTGCACGTCGTTGTCTTTTAAATTCAAGAAATCTCAATCTGCACCTAAAAGCTTTGTTGGAAAAGTTAGAAAATTTAAAGACGCTCGGCTTCTACACTGTTATTACACGATGCTGACGCTTTTAAGCAAATTAAATTCTGTGTTACTATATTAAAGAAAGTATTTATTTTAAATCCGAAACAATCCTTTTTAAAAAATAAATTCTTAGTTTACTACACTTCTTGAGATATGCAAGGAGTTGAATACATGTCGAGGTTGTAGATTCTTTCATAGGCTCACGTAGAAGCGAGTAATCTGCAGATACAGCTTTTGTAGTCCCAACAAAACTTTTCTGTATTTGAGGGCATGATCAAGAATGTAAATCGTTATAAATTTCTGCAAATTTCCAATTAATCATAAGTATCTATTGCTACTAAAGCAAGGAAGCCCACGCTTATACGCAAGCTTATGCACTTAACCTAATTCACCAAAACAGGATTCGAACAAAATCGTTTTTTTTATACATATTAGCAGAATAGCAAACGTATGTATGGATGCGTTGCTACTCCTGAGGACTACGTTGGAATGCCTCCCGTCCAGTGTCGTCTGCCCAGCTACACCCTTCAAACCGAAACACAGCAGTTCTCACACTGCTGCTTTACGACAGAAACAGGTGTAGCGGCGGTACCGCCGCATTCGAGCCTTCGCCATAAGACTCTACCACCATCGATCGTTGACTCAACATCATCATTATCATCAGCGTTATCACAACAGTTCAAACATCATCACATGTCAAACCGCGATAATAGTCCCATATTAATAATAAAATAGATAAATACATAGCAATAAGTATTCGAAAAAACTATTTGTACAAAAAAGGTTACACTAAAATGTTACAAAACTGCCAAAACTTTGCACGACAGCGGTCACTGATAAGCAAGCGGTTCGTAGAGTATCGCGCTCTATACTGAATAGGGGGGATGCTGTTCATTAATTTCAAATGGCTGTCCGGACATTCAGCACATGCAAACTTGCCTCACATGATTCGAAACTTGAAGTGTAAAATGTACCGTTAAGATTAAGATTTTTATTACATTGTAAGGGCCTACAAAAATAAAGTAGGTATAAGAAATGTGAAAATTTTACTTCACTTAACTTTTTATATTTTTGTATATGGACAGAATAGCAAGCGAGCATGCAGGCCACCTGATGTTAAGTGGTCACTGCAGCCCGTGGACATCCACATCAAACCTCAAGTAGGACGGTAGTCCTATTTAAGGTTGTGTGTGGATGCGTTGCTACTCCTGAGGACAATTATTGGAATGCTTCCTATCCAGTATCTTTTGCCTAACTACACCCTTCAAACCCTTCAATGGCAGAAATAGGTGCTCCGGTGCTACCGCAGCACGTAAGCCTTTAACATAAGACTACCACCATCAAATTGTACTAACACATTATTACAACTTTTATTAATAAAATAAACGTCAAGAAAAACGTCAATTAAATAAATTTAATCACGAATGGAATGTCATAGGTACGGATACTTATTTGTGTTCGCAAATTTTTTTATGTTCAGCATTGTAGCAAAAATGGCGTCTAATACAAGCTCGCTCGTAAAATAACAGGTCGACGCGACGCGGCGTCATGCCCGCCGCCCACGTTCAATACCCTCTCAAGAAGTATTACTCGTATTATGAGGGGTCACAAAGTGAGGACGGCAATATCGGAGCCCTTAGCAGGCACCGTAAGAAGGTGAGGAAACTTCACATAAAACCTAAGGAGGCAGGTGCATTCCATTTCGCCGGCACCGAAATGTTCACGTATTTCACGCTTCACGCGTCATTACTGCTCCTTACAACGAATACTCCGACACGGTGTTTCAGCAAAAGGGAAAGAATAACAATAAAAATCTTACGGCGTAGGGAATAAAGTAGACGTGTGCGTTGCGCGCGAGGCGATGCCGCCTCGTGAAAGCCTTCTTTCGCACCTTATTTTATTATTGTGTACCTACAGGTGTTCTTGTTCGTTACCATTGTTCCTATCTATACTGTATATAGAATATACACGCCACGCCACATATTCCTTCCATCCATTTATCCTTAGCAGAGGATAGGCTTTGTCAATATGATTATTAGATATTATCTTATGATTTTCTGATTATAAAATATTTTATAACATCATTTTTAATAATTTCTCTGGTATTGATGCTGTCCGATCATGAGTTAATTTGTATTCTATTAATGTTTTTACTGATTACACTGGACAAGAGCTATTCTAATTTAGTCCTCCAGAGAGGATCATCCATAAACCTCAGGTATGATTTAGGTCCTTGGACTGCGGAGACCACTTAACATTAGGTGGTTTGAGTGCTAGTTTGCTACTTTTAATATATATATTGAAATGTATGTAATATAAACATTAAAACATTATAATTGATCCTAAACAGGGCCTTAAAACTTGTCTTTAGAAAGCTTCATCAGTGAATGTAAAATCATCAAAACTATGAATATTTCCAAAAAAAGCTTATTTTAATTTGTCAACTTGCTCCCACTGCATCTGCTACAGTCGAGCGGTGGCCGACTTTCATTCATCGCAGTTTTTAGTCCTAATAAAAGTTTAATATCTCGACGTTAACACATTTCTAGATAACGTTTTCATGGATTCGTCGACGCAATTTTATTGTTACGACTGAGATAGCGAAAATTTTTATGACAAACAATTTGCAATATAACTGTTTAGAAAATTTAATTTTAATATGTCTACGCAGACTGTTTTAGATATCAAAGATTATTTTTGAACTGGAGTCATGATCATATGATGTAGTTTGTTCGTAAAATACCGTATGCTTATGATAAAGTTTTCCATTATCTTCGAAACATCGCTGATAGCGAATGAAAATATTACAAAATTAAGAGGCTTTTTAATTATCATCATCATCAAATAGTTATTGTCCCGCTTTTGGACACTTATCGCCACTCAGAGCGGGTTTAGGCCATACTTTTTAGGCCACCGCGCTTTTCAAGTCCGGAGTTGCGCACATCACATGTCTTTGACAACATTACGGAGAACTCTTAGACATGCAGGTTTCCTCAAGAAATTGAAAATTAATTTCCAATTCGCACATCATTTCTAAAATTAAAAGTTGGTACTGAGACATAACTCCCTTTTATAAATTTTATAAATAACGATGTTGTTTTTTCAAATATATTTGATGGTATTGCCTGCCTTCCAGAGATAGTATTAATGTTATGGGCAAACGTTTTATGTCGCATCGATAACTTTGTTGTTTTGTGTTAGGTGAGATATCAGACACGCTATGTAAGATCAAACATGTAGATAAAGGAGACCAAAACGTATTTTCGGGAACGAGTAAATCACTATAACACGTTTACATTAAATACCGTAAACGAATACTAACTTTAAACCAATGGAATAAAGGTGGTTATTGTGGGCAGGTATTTGTGTGATGGTCCTCCGACTGGTATTAGTACGCGTGACATGCGATGTGGCAGTGTCATAATTTAGTGTCAAACAGTCCAGCGTGCTAATTAGTTGCCGCCGTACCCTGCAAATACCGTGCGGTGTCTTAATACGAGTAGATACTAATCTTTATTTGTAAATAACGTGTATAATTAATGTCACTTGTATTACTAATACTTTGTACGTACTTAGTATAAGAGTAATGTGCATTTATAACGACATACTTGGGTGATTAATGGGATATAAGTACTATAAAGAAGAAAGATAGGACTTCGATATAAGTCGGGATAGATGGATCCTCCTCAAATAGGATCGCAGTCTTATCTGAGGTTTGTTACTACTCCTGATTATTAAGTTTAGTAAGTACAATAAGCATGCTGTACAGCTTAACCGCACCATAAAATCTGAAGCAAAGCAATGTTCTCACTGCTGCTTTACAGCAGAAACAAGCGTAGCAGTGGTGCCGCCGCAAACGATCCATTTCATTTTTTTTTGTTAAGAAAATAGCAAACGAGCATGCCGGCCACCTGATGTTAAGTGGTCTCTACAGCCCAAGGACATCCACATTTGAGGTTGTATGTGGATTCGTTGCTACTCCTGAGGACTAAGTTGGATGCCTCCTGTCTAGTGTCTTCTGCCTAACCACACCCTTTAAACCGAAACACAGCAGCTCTCACACTGCTGCTTTACGGCAGAAAGGAGCCTTCGACATAAGACTCTACCACCGTCATAAAATTATGCTCCGATTTATTTGTAAACAGCGTATCTCTTATAAATATATTGAAGAAGTAGCAAAGGAATTCGTCGCCGATGATAAGTGGTCAATACATTCCACGGACGTCCAGATCCAAAGTCAAATAGATTTGAATGTGAGTGAGAATGCTTCCTGTCTCATATATGACCCATGACCCAAACCACACATTCTGCGTAAAGTTTTTGTTACGACTTTACGGCTTAAAATAAGAAATTTAATGGGTTTTATTGGGTTGATTAAGGGGTTTTGATAGGCTAGAAGTTCCACATATTCCGATCTTTCCCATCAGAGGTATCATGCAGAAAATTCTACCACGGTTATCAAAAAAGCCATGCACTAAACAGTAGGTACCAACTCGGAACAGTATGCAAATTGGAGGAGTATGATTGAAAATTGTCTTTAAAATCACACGATCGCGATAACGATCGCTACGAAAAAATACCTATGCCCAAAAGTGGGACAAAGACAAGAGCAGCCTTACTACGGCCTTTTTAAAGTTTACGAAAACATTTTTGTTCGAAATGTTTGTTGTTTGCACTCTTTTCCTGTCAGCATTCCTCTTTTATAGAAAAGTTTTTTTACGAATTTCGCTTTTAACTCGGCCCTATAAACACGAAGCCTTAGAGGGAATTTCAGTGACGCAATCTTTTGTTTTTAAATACTTCGGCCCTGATTTACTGAAAGCCTTTGTTTTACTTTACCATACCGACGGCCTTGTTGATTCGAGTATACAATGGACCTCTCACGTACAACAATAGCCCGATAGCTTAGAAAGCGCTCACAATAAAAATGTGTAAAACAATGAGATTGAATGGGAACGAAGACATCAATTGTCACTAGCATCCCTAATATTGTTCCCAGTTCCTTCCGTTCGAACATTGAGATCTACGATAGGTAAGAGAAGTATTGTTAGTTCTTTCAATAAGAAAAAGAAAGAAAGAAACTACGCGGAATGGTTTTTGTATATTTGTTATATAATACGAAAAAAAATATGTACATATTTACAGAATAGCAAACGAGCAAATATCTGTTGTTAAGTGGTCACTGCACCCAATGGATATCCACATCAAACCTCAACTAGGACGGACGGACTGAGATCGTACGTGAATACGTTGCTATTTTCGTTGACTAAGAATGCCTCACAACATAGTAGATCTCACACTGCTGCTTTTAGGCAGCTTTTACGGATTTTTTATTAGTGCTTGCAACTGGTGACTTGGACGCGGTTGTTGAAGAATAAAAATTTGCACTATCACAGTTTGCACTTTCGTGGCAAGAACGAGCGCGGAAACCAACGGTTGAGGACTGACTTGATGGTGGTAGAGTCTTATGTCAAAGACTCGCCTGCGGCGGCACCACCGTTGCACCTATTTCTGCCGTGAAGCAG
>DWKW01001234.1:0-13229 GCA_018250115.1 Doberes anticus | reverse complement strand
AATTGCAACCCTTCAAAGTAGGGTTGGGTTTCAATATTCAATAAATCTGATAAATAAAAAACGATTTCATTTTCCCAAGGAATGTCCCTTGTTGTTTTAAGTTTTGCGAGGAATACGTTGTCATATAAAAAATCGCTCCAACTGTTGTCTATATTTGCTATATTCCGTCATATCCACCTGCTACATGTCATCCCATCCATCCACCCACCAATTTTAAATTTTATTTGGTTTGCAGTCGAATTAAACGACTATCAATATGGGCATGTTTCCAAAATGTTTAAATTAAAGTAACATTTTGTTCTTAAATTATATGTACCGTATTGTATTAGGTATGTATTTTGTTTCCCTCGTTTTTGTTATGTAATTAAAGTGCCTAAAATTTATGTCAGTCAGTGGACAATGGATTTTCGGGCAACTAGTTCTTGATACGACATAATACGCAAGGGAATACGGAGCGTTACCAGTAGGGAATGATGTTAATAATAAATATATTAAAAATTTAAATTTAAAAATAAAGCACATAATTTTTTGCTAATTATTTTATTGTTATCTTGTAAATGGTTATTTGCTAACAGAGTAAACTTCAAGAAAAACGAGAAAACCTATGACGCGGAAAAGAGTGCTGTATTCAAGGTACTGCAGGAGGAAGAGAATGATCCTGAACCAGGTATACAAATCAGTGTTCCATTGTAGCATCACGTGTACGAGTTTGTACTACGTTATGTGCCTACATATCACCTAGGTGCCTACCTATACTTGTGATCCCCTAAGACCTTCATTACGTGTTCATATTGTACATAAGCGGTATTGTCGAAAGGTTTGCGATGAAGTCATAACTTTGTTCATATAAAGAAATACTGCATTAAAGTAAAACAAAAATTTTGAAAATATCACCCAACAAGAAATTCTAAATTTTTAATTGCATAAGAGTAAATTGGCTTATGTATACCTAGTTGAGGAAAAGGGGACAACGACGCCGGTTACTGGTCTACGGCACGTACCCGCGCCGATCTCGCGTCCGGATGCACCCGTCAACAACACGGGCGGCCTGCCGCCCGGACAGAACATTTGCGAGGAGTGCGAACGACTCATTACGTAAGTCGGACGAATCGCGGGCCGACATGGTTGCAAACGTCTTTTCATTCGGTTTCGACTGCGCATCTTAAGCTCATTTACGTTTTCAGCATGAGACCTGATCATATCGAGTGATTTTTTCTCCAGTCAGCGCCGGCAACGTACACAATCTTTAAATAACGTGAAATATTTTCTATAGTAATTGTGTTACATAATGTCCTACCTTCTCCAGTTGTAAAATCTTAATTAAATGCAGCATTGACGACTTCTACCTTGTGCGATTTAACAATACTATTTATTAAACAAGATTGTGATTAATCCGATATGAATGTTGCAAAAACTTAATTACGTAAAAGAACCCTATTAAGTAATAATATGCCTCGATATACAGAACAATGAAAAATGGGGTAAAGTTTTTGGTATGGAAAGCCTTATGTAACGTCGTTATCCTTCGGAAACCTTCAAAGTATCGTAAGCAGTGCCGGTAAGTTATTGAAAGTAACCGATATTGCGGGCCGGCAGAGCCGTCTCACTTTTATTCGCGCGCGAGTGTGGCGCGCGCGGGCACGCCGTGCAGCCTGCTCCGCACGCACCGCTCGCGCTCGCGCACGCCGCGCGTGGCCGCCGCGCCGCCGCACGCCCCCGCCCCCGCGCCCTCGCCGCGCCCCACGTCGCGCGCCTCCACGGGCACGCAGACGCCTGCACCTGCCGAGCAACTGGCGCCCGCGGCGGCGCACCGGCCCAGCATCCCGGTGGGCTGCCACCAAGTGCTGCCCGACGGCCGCATCGCACTGGGTGCGCCGGCGCAACCGCAGCCGCCGCAGGGCGCGTTGCCGGTCCTCAACGACACGCCCTTTTGCTCCGAGTGTAATCGTTACATTATGTAAGCGGTGCCCGTCCGAATGTCTTGACGTGTTTGCAACCGTGTCGACCTGTGTACCTAGTTCTATTGTATGGTAGATTGTGGTAGTTATATTTTGTGTTCCGCGTTGCGGTGTCCTCTACACGTATTCATGTAAATATTACAATTTATCTAGAATTGGTCTCGTGGAGGATGCCGCAGCACTCTACTGGCACGTTTATCGCGATGAGAGGATGACGATCGCGATAATTGTGTAAACTCACTTATCATATCTCATCAATTAATTACTTCATCTTTATCGTTACGTAGTTATTTATAATGTACCTATGTCGAAGCAGATATACTAGCAGCACCTCGCTCAGCATGACTTCACGTAGGCTATTCAATATTTGCGCGCACCTTTGTTACTTTTGCCTGACAGCATACTGAACGAAACGCACGAGTAAGTTGGTGAGCATGTTAGAATAGAAATGCAAAATTATTTTTAGATGTTCTTTCCATATCCCTATTTTCGAGGAATTCAGTGTTCTCCATAATTGAAAGTCGTTAAAAAATATTTATTATCGCTGTATTTACATCATATACACAATTCCAATTTACATTCCATAATTTCGTCGTTTTTCGCACAGAAATTGTAATAATCTTTATGCTGTAGTGGCGTGTTCGTGCGCATCAAGGACAAGAACCTGCACGTGGAGTGTTTTAAGTGTTCAACGTGCGGCAGCTCGCTGAAGAACCAGGGCTACTACAACTTGAACGGCAAACTTTACTGCGACATACACGCCAAGCTCGTCGCACGCCAGAATCCGCCCGCGCCTAATCTCGAGCCTGTCACTGTACCGCCGTAAGTGAAATCAATTCCAATGACATTTATTCATACATATAGTATATATAAACTGAGTTATTTAAATAGTACAACTACGCGTCACAAAATTTTTAAAAATCATTAAAGTTCGCTTTTTAACGAATATGTATTTTATTTCTAAATCATAAATAAATGAAGTGTTTTGTTCATTCAGAGGCAGCCGCATCCCGACGAACACGTATTCAACTCCTTTGCCTCCGCTCGCTACCAACAACTACACTAACGGCTCTTCATCACTGTTTAGCGTAAGTATTTTTAGTAATAACTATCGTTTTATTGACCCGTAATTTATCTTAGGAAATAGAACATTCAGTTGATTGATTCAATATATATGTCTCAATAAATTTGATCGTTTATTGCCGGTGGTCCTACCACATAGTTGAACTTGTACTACCAAGGACAACTTCTTTAGTCTTTAGTCCGTGGATTTATCAATGGGACTACGGCAAGTCACATTTCCTATTGTTCAATTAGTAGGAAGAACTTTTCCCGCTGTTCTATCAGTAGAACTGTCGCCAGAAAAATATTTAATGCACTGGCGTTGAACCTACTCTATGGTAAACACTATTTTATTCATGGTTCTACTAATTTATACTGCCCGTTACTATGATTTTAGCATTTCGTTTATTGCATACGTACATAAACATAGAATAGTAGGTATTTCATAAGAAAACGATTGATGTTATCAGTTAATTTACTATTATATTTTCGAAATGTTTTTTAGCACGTTTAAAAGACGTTGCAACGTTGGTGTTTTTATTGATACATTTATATATTAAAAGGTGAAGACAAAATTTTGTACCATTTTTAACCATACCGCCCGCTCTATGGAGTGTAAGATAAACACTTAAAATTCGTAATTTGTTGTGTTAAGTGGTCACTGCAGCCCATCCAACCTAAACTAAGATCGATGTCCTGTTTAAGGTTGTCCGTGTAAATGTTGTTACTCCCTGAGGACTAAGATGGAATGCTTCCTGTCCAGTGTCTTTTGCTTAACCACACCCTTCAAACCGAAACACAGTAGCTCTGAAACTGTTGCTTTACGGCAGAAATAGGTGTTGGGGTGGTGCTGCCGCAGGCGAGCTTTCGACGTAAGACTCAATCTACAACCATCAATTCTATCACATATTATCTTTTTTTTTATATAATTCCATCTTTCCTAAATAACCTATGGTTATACTAGTTGAACAGGAAATTTGAGTTCCATATGGTACAAGAGGTAGAACTACAAAAAAATTGCCCTTGATACTACAAATTGTACTATGCGGTAGGACCAACGGATTTGATCAAACATGCGGGCACGAGTTCGATTAGCTGTTTTTAAAATAGATTTCCTTTTTGTTTTTCTTGTACTTTATGCACGTATTGTTGTTTCACGAACTTCGACCCACGTCGTCACGTCGTTAATAATACAATTGGCAAGTTGACAATCATTCGACGCGGTGTAATAATAATCAATTGTTATTCGATCAAACGACAGCCATCGAGCAACCTGTCCGGGCCGAAGCCGTTCGGTTCGTCCATTGGGTCCGCGTACTCGCCGTCGCTGTCGCCGCGCTCGGCGCCCATGTCGCCCGCGCGCCCCGTGCACGCGCCCGCGGCGCCGCCCGCGTCCGCGCCCGCACCCGCCTCTGTGCCCTTCGCTCCCAGTAAGCGAGTTACTTTTGCTATGTAGTCCCTATCCATATATCTGGTACACCATTACACAATACACTGATTTCAAATTAAATCCACGTTAAATGTAAAGGTTTTAACTCGAAAAATCTTTCAAACTGTTTTTTTAATAAGAGGTACAGTTATCAACTATGTGTCACAATCCACAAGAATATGACTACGCGTAGGGCTAAGTTATTGAAACTAAATTTAATATCTGATCAGCCAAGTGATGCTCTTTATGTTTATATTTGTGTATTTATGTTTAATGAAGCTAATGTGATAATCATTTACTGCACACCATACTACGCTGGAAAGCAATCATCCTGTATCACAAAATAAGCAATTTTACAGGAGGTGCAAAAAAAAACTCCTGATCTAAAGTAGTAAAACCTTTATTTTTGAAATTTTATAAATAGATATAATTTATTATTGAAAATAATGTTTACATAATATGTTACAAATTACGTTTAAAGTATGTTAGTAATACAGTTTTAAAAATATAAATAAGGTCTATAGATTAAGTGGGTATTTAACAAAACTAAACTTATAATGGGAGTGTAATGTTGATTAAGACGAGCTTTATTTTTGAACTATGGCATTAGGTATATTTTCAGGACCTACTACGTCTTTTGATAGTTTACGAAAAACTAAAACGGAATTTCATGTATTGCATACATCAACGATATTGTTTTGAAAAGGTCGATATCAAACATAGAAACGAGCAATGGATAGAACCAACTTTTACTTCTCAACATTTTTACTAGGCACTATTATTACACTATTACAGATATGTCTGCCAATCCGCATTTGGCCAGCGTGGTGGACTAGCGCCTAAACCCTCTCATCTCTGAGAGGAAACCCGTGCCCAGCAGTGGGACGATAATTGGTTGATGATGATGATTACGTATATAGCAAAAATACAGATTACTGAAATACAAAATTCGATTTGGTGTTCCGTAAACTGTCAAAACTCGTCCTGTCAAAACCTGAGCGTGGCAAAAATATTTTATCTCATATGTCCAGGTTTTTGAACTTTTACGGCATTCTTCGTGAATTTATTGGCAACGCAACGTAGTAAAAATCTACGTTATATAAAATAAAAATGAGATCTCAGTGGACCATTCGACGCAGTTTTTTCGTTTTAATTTTATTTTGTTAAAAAATATTAGACACAGTATCATCCCTTTTCTACGTAGTTGTCACATCTATTAGAGCGGCGATGTTTTTTTGCGTGCAAGCGTTGTCAACGATGTAAACTTTGACTGTTGTATAAGTATAAGCACGAAACTGTAGCATTTTTCTTTATTATATCTTAAATAATTATTGATTGATTGAATACATTTACAGGCAAAACATACAGTTTTGGAAGAGTTATAAACCATGTACCTTTGTAGCAATAATTAACAATATAATCGTATTTTTATTATATTAATTATTTTAAATTTATTCACTATTATTTTGTAAGAAATATTGACAAACTATACAGAAATATGAATTTTATGATGTTATAAATGATATTATGTAAAGTTCAGTTAATGTTTTTCCAATTTTTATTTATTATCAGTTATTTAAGTTTTTAATAACTACATACATATTTTAATAATTATTATAGCAAATTATGATTTTATGAGAATTACTTCTTTACTGCGGGCTAGCAAACAATTTTTTTCTAAAGAATCCCAATCCGTTTTAAGATTTTTGTAGTTTTTTATAGATTTTTGTAGATTTTGTAGTTTGTCGCTTAAGTTGTATTTGTCGGTGCAAGGGAAAAACAATGATTATAAATTAAAATCAAATACTGTGATTATTGGATTTGGCGCGTTTTTTATTTGTCGGCATTATAAATTTGTCGAAATAATTTTACTTACCATTATTTTTAAACACAAATGGTAGGTTATTGATTTAAAAGTAATCTGCATGTTAATACGTGAACAGATAATAGTCGTACCTTTTATCAGATTTAATTAAAAAGGAGTGAATTTAATAAAATAGAAAGGACCTGAACCATATGCGTGCCACGTGCGTATGCCACAAAAAACGTGTGGATATTGCCGATAAGGCAGGCAAAATAAAGCTAATATAATAATAACTCATATAATGGAAGCATTTTAAGGAAATTGTTTAAATATGTAATTTATTGTTTATTAATTTCCTCATGCTTCCTTATTTCGGTTAAATTTGCTAAAATGTAAACCACGAATGATACTAGTTGATATTATTCTTCTTAAAAAGAGTTTAATACTTTAACACATACATATGTACAAGTTACAGACTTAAACTTTGTGCCTTTTACTGACGGCTCTTTTAAAGATTAAATTTTATTAAATACATACATTTACATCGGTAGTCATAATATGCATTTTCTAATTTATTTAGCTTTATTACTACAATTTAGTCAATTGGCGAGCAATTCAATGAATGAATAATAATTTTTTTATTATAAACTTGTTATTTGTTTTGACAGAGGCGCCAGTTTCCATTTTTAAAGGTAATTTATAAATAGTCGCAGCCCAGCTTTTAAATGGCTATTTTTGTCTACATGTAAATACCAAGCAAAGTAATGAGTATGCGCTATGTTGGCAGCCAATGTCAGGTGCAGCATTAAAATAACTTCTCTTTTGGCACTCAACATCTCTGTCCAGTCATGCGTCCTTTACTATGTAATATTTTTACCATTTAGTAAGATAACACATACGCGCCCGCTTTAAAATTTATTATTATTTAGAAAATAGCTTAATATTTACGCTCACGATTTTTGAAGTTAACTAATTAAAACTTTCATCTATTTCTCCCCCCTCCATTACGTAACCCGTGCTCTTTAATTACTAACAGCTAAAAACGTTAAAAGCATTGTGTGGCCCCCACAGAATCCTCCTGAAGATGAACCTTCACAGAATACTGTTTCGCAGAAAATTCCTGGCATAGACTCACCTATGTCCTTAGGGACATTAAGCATTAATACAGATTCGTCTTCTCAATTAACTAATGAGTCAGAAAAATCTAGGGGACAGATTGTAACATCCTCTCGACAAACAGCAGAAATGACTTCAAACGTTTCACATTCATCCGCCTCCATGTCCACTGAAACTGCAACTTTGTCTGATTCGGGGGTTGCCTTACATAACAATGAGTCACAATTTAAGCAAAAGACCAGTTGTACAATACAGTCAATGTGTGAAAAATCCACATCTGAAAGTAAAACATACAGTGTTTGTCAATCGCAGTCGAACCACCTTGATGAACAAATGGTGGCCAATAAAATTAAGGCCGAAAATTTACTACTAATGGAAAAGAGAGAAATGCAGCAGGTTGCAGAGTCTGCTTGTACTGTTGGCCAAAAAACAGTAAACACATCACAAGAAATAGATAGTAAGACTGATGCAAGTATATCATGCATTACTAAAAGTCAAGATAAAGAACAAATTGCTTCTACAAGTGAAATCGTTGCACAAGATTTGAATGATAACAATACTAAAGAATGTTACTCTAATGTTAACATTGAATCCTCAACGTCAATAGAAAGCTCAAGGGAGGACAACAAATTGACTATGGAGCAAAATACGAGATCTAATGAAGATCCGTCATCTAAGTTGTCGATGCATAACACAAAGTTTAATTCTTCCGAAACGGCAGATTCAATGGTCGACGCACTTACAACTGCTTCAGACAGGCCCTATTCCCCCCTACCTCAGCCTGCACCTGGTATTACTTTATCTAGTAACAACGATGAGAAAAAGCCATTAATTCCTGCTCCAACACAAAATACAAATTCGGAAAATAATCAGACAGATATAAAACCATCTCCAATATTTGGCCAACAACCAAAACGAGGAATCAGTCCCATACCTCCCATCAAAACTTATAACCCTGCTGATAAAAAAGGCGATCCAATACCTATGCCTCCTGAAACAACACCATATATTCCACCTGACTTTAAAATTACAATTGAACCGAAAATACCACGTGAGAGCAATTCTTCTCCTTTTGTAGACGCTCTGACGACAGCCCCTCAGAGGCCGTTTACTCCGGTGACGATGCCAACAATAGAACGCGGTTCTTTGAGAGACGCTTTAACAATTGCACCGGATAGACCATATAGCCCATTAATTCCATTAAATATTCCAAATCAACATACACATTATACTGCAACGTCTTCTATGCAAGTACAGTCTACTTCATCAGATTTAATATGCCCAGTTGCTACGCAAACATCTAGTACTAAAACAGTTAATGAATATGAAAAGGATTATTCGGAGCTAACATCTATGAAAAATACTTCTAAAATACAATCATCTTCTGCGGCATCCGCTTTTAAACCAGTAGCTAAGCAGGTATTTCCACCGCCACAACCTAATGAATTCTGCTTGATCAGCAATTTCCCTCCTATTACTAATGATTTAAAAGCTAATTTCCAACATTTTTCAAGGGATAAGTCTGAAATGATAGTAGCAGAATCAAAAGCAGCCTCTAGTAGTGTAAGTACTGCACAAGGTTATTCTTCTGTAAAAACGGCTCAAAGTTACTTCGAACAGTTGGATAAAAAAGAAACATTATCAACTACCGCCGTAAGATCAAAGTCTGGCTTACACAAACCAGATAGTATCCCGATATATCAACAAAACTTTGAACAACTGCCATCGCAAAGAGGTATTACACCAGAACTATGCAATGCCCCAGCCGTACCACAAAGACCCGTCACTCCAACAACAGACCCTCCATCAAAACCGAGAGGTAAATCTCAAGAACCCAGACCAACCACTTTTGCACCTATTCAACCAAATCCTAAAGTTCCACAAATTAAAACTCCTACTCCGCAAGTGCCTGTTCACTTCAAACACAAGGATACCCCTATCTCTATGACTTTCCAACCAGTTCCTAATGAACAATCACTAAGAGTGTCACCAGTTCGAAGCCGCCCTTCAACTCCTAGTTTAATTAACAAACCTGCACCAATAATTCCACATTATCAGCTAAATTTGGTTAATGTAGAACATGTAGCACCCGAAAGCCATATTTATGATCCTTCCAGTAGAGAAGCAAGCCGATCTCCTACACCTAAACCCAGATCACGCTCCCCAGCTCCCGGCCCACCTAATAATCCACTAAAAGCGCAAGCTCCCCGTATTAAAGAAACATCGCAACAACTCATAGCTGGAGAATCATCTATTGCTTTACAATCCCCATCGAGTTTTAGAAAAGAATATGAATTAGCACAAAGTAATGCAGAAGGTATAAATATTTATCAGGCTCCAACTCAAAACCAATCTTTCGTAGTAAAACAAGAAGAGCATTCAAACATGGGATTCAAAACTGAGAGTTATCATAAGGGTGATGTTAGATTCAAAGAAGACTCCATGATTAACCAAAATTATGGCCAAAGGCAAATGCAATCACAGAATGTATCAGAATATGGTAATACAACTGTGCAGACAACAAAAAAAACTTTTGAAGAGTTCGAAAGAAAACAATCTGCTAAAGTAATAGAGATAAGAAAGGGTGGTTCGTCATCTGGCAGTTCACAACAAATAGAATCAAATATACTATTACCTAATATAAACGCTAAACAAGTCTTCCCGCCGCCTGTCATCAGTTTATCGACGCCCCAACAGAATTTATCAGCTAATATTACTAATGAAAACTTTTCCAACGCTAGTAGACAGGCTCAAATGTATCAACCACATCCTTCGATTTCTGGTGCTAACCAAGATCCAGTGTGTGATCCTACCCCATCGACAGGTACCGGTGTAGGAGCTGGCGTTCGTGGAAAAACGTTTGGTGTATCATCGGCCCCAAAACGTGGAAGAGGTGTTTTGAACAAAGCTGTTCTTCCTGGGTCGCGAGTACCCCTTTGCGGTTCCTGCAATGGGAACATTAGGTGATTCAATTATAGACTGGCGTGTTGTTATTGTTATTTTTGTGGCGATTTGCATGAGTACTCATAAACTATAGTTTGATTACTTAAGGCAGTGTGTTTTGTTTGTTAGATGTTATTTTAACCTCTACTTGTTTAACAAATAATTTAATCGTTTTTGTTTGATTTGAGTGTTTTGTTTTTCTAACAGTTAACGAAACGCAGATTCTCAACAACTCACTTAAAACTGAATTCAAGAGTCCTGCAGAGGAAAGACTTATTAGAAAGATGGCCAAAATGGCGCTTAATGGATATGAGATCGGTATTCAGCGAAAAATTAAGCCAGCCGAGCATATTCAATCCATGGCCGACAAAATTCAAGACACAATAGTGACAAAACATCCTCTTAATTCAGACAGTACACCTTCAGGCGAAAATAGTCAAGAAAATACCTTAAAACGTCCTCTGAATAAATCATACGATAAATCTTTCAAGGCAACGGATGTTAATCTTGCATTTAATCATAAAGATGTAAATGCATGTAATTTCACAGTAAGCAGCAATGTAAATAATGGTCAAGCTCCAGTGCCTCCTCCGATTCCAACAACTCCGATACCTACATTTAATGCTCACAGTACGCCAGTTAAGAGCACATATAACTCTTGCAGTAATATTAAAAAATCAGATTTTAATTCGAAGTTCAACTGTGGTTTGTTGAATGAAGATTTGCAAAACTTAAATAATGCTGAAAAAATCCGAAATGGCGATAAGTACTTAAGTAGTGAGCTTATAAATAAAGTATTTAATAATTCTGAAAGTATGTTAAGAAAAAAAGAGAACAATTTAAAATCAACAAGAGTCATGAACGAAAACAACTCGAATGTTCAAGATGTTCAAAAACTTGAAACTAAATTTGAAAACAATTATTCCAATACTTTAAATAAACGCAAGTTATTCGAAAGAAAAGATGCAATCAATGATTCAATTAGCTCGATAAGATCAGAGCCTGATGAAAGTTTAAACAATGGTGAAAATTCTAGCAATTTTTACAAAAACAATGCATTTGAAAAATCTGCGAATGTGGAAAATGAAAAAGGAAACGTGAAATGCCAAGATGGCGAATATAAGAAAAAAAATCCTAACAGTTTGTGCGATAATACTCTGTATTCATTTAAATTGTTAAAAACAGATGATTCTCATATTTCCAACGATGCAAATAGTTCACTTGATAATACCATTGAAAAAAAAGATTATGAAAATTTTAGTACTCTTGATGAAGAATACAAAAAAGAGGACGTGGAATCAGAAGTGGTAGTAAAGAGGAGAGAGAAAAAAAATATTAGAAACGATGACGGTAGAAGAGATTCTCACATCGTAGCACGCCCTTTAAGCACGATGACTTCTGTAGATGTAGCTGATGGTCAATATATATGCAACAAGTGTGATAAACCTATAACCAGGTAACCAAAATAATATACATTACTAACTTCGTTACACTAGAACAGCATGTCTTTTTGTACGCATGAAACTAAAATCTTTTATTAATACGTAGATATAATATTTATTTAGGTAAACATGATAGAAGCATAAATTGAAAGACAACAAATTAAATTACTGCTTAAATATTTTATCATCAGGGGTCCATTCATAACAGCCCTGGGTCGCATATGGTGCCCTGAACACTTCATCTGCGTGAACGCTACATGCCGGCGCCAATTACAAGATATTGGATTCGTTGAGGAAAATGGTCAACTGTACTGCGAGTTTTGTTTCGAGCAATACATCGCTCCCGCATGTGATAAGTGCCATGCAAAAATAAAGGGAGTAAGTAGTAGACAGTTATTTAATAACAGCATAAATAGAGATTCTGTATATATAGAATTGTATCCTGATTCAGCAACGACTGTTTACATAGAGACGAAACATTAAAAGCTAAAAATATTAAATTTGGGGGTAGATACAAATTTGTATGGAAGTTCTTTAACACTAGAAGGGTCATGGCTAAAAATATTTTAATTTGGTGGTAGAGACAAATTTGTATGGAAGTTCTTTAATTTAAAATTAGAAACATGAAAATTTATATTCGTAAAATAAATAATATTTTTCAGTGTTATTGAAAATCAACCCCTAATTGTAAAAACAGGTTTGTGGTTAAAGAAAACAGGTTTGCAAAATTTATATAACAGCGACGAACCGAAACAACTGAGTTTGGGGTGTAATTTTGGAGAGCAGGTTTCTTTTATTCAGTAGGAAGATTTATCTTAGCAGTGCTCTCTATAAAAGTAAATTACATAAAAATATTTAGAGCAACAAAACAAAACTTGTTTCATTTCTGCTGTGGGTAGTTAAATGTACCAATAATTTATAGTAAGCCACATATAGAAATATTCAATGACTATTAAATTGTGTTAGACTGTTAAGTTGTGTAAACATGTTTTTAATTAACATTTTTTTCCGCAGGATTGCTTAAATGCCATTGGAAAACATTTCCATCCGGAATGCTTTAGCTGCGTCTATTGTGGAAAATTATTTGGTAACAATCCGTTCTTCTTAGAAGACGGTTTGCCGTACTGTGAAGCAGGTAATGTATTAATAAAATTTATAAGTAAAAAAAATATATATTATTTATCTTAACAGTTTTAGTCACTAATATTCTTGTCATTCAAATACATACTATTCATATTATGAAATGAATTTGAACGAAAAACTAGTCACTAAGTGACGCTTAAAGAAAGTATTATCTTTATATAATTTTTATTATTTATTAATTATGGGAACTGAATTAATTTCCATACCCATAATATAATAACATAGGATTATTAAATTAAATTAGTTACTTAAAATTATTATTCCAGGAACATTTTTACAAAACATTGATTTTGTTTTGAAATGTGGAACGTATTGCATAAAATCTATTACTT
>DWKW01001233.1:0-13229 GCA_018250115.1 Doberes anticus | reverse complement strand
AAGTAGGTATAGCTTACAGTATGGTATTAGTTACGGCCTTTCTTCTTATGACGGCAGAATAACACTCATTGTTTTTAAGCCTGTAGTTAGCTGGCCGAGACGGTTGCGCCCGTGTGCATTGCACACCCTGCACTATAGGTTAAGCCGCCCCTGCTTGGAGTGACCCTAAAATATTAAATTTCGCCTTGTACAACAAGACAGTAAGAAACAGAACCGTTATTGTTCACGGGAGATTATAGGCAGAAATGCTTGATTGACAGGGGAAATAAGATGGAAGTTCGGTACAAAATACGTCTTTATTTATCCCGATCATCCCAATTTATCAGATCAATTATGACATATACTGGCATGCTGCCGTGCACACGTTCTAGGAAAGCCCACACCATCCAAGTAATTTAAAATCGCTTCTTACGTTACGCTAATGCAGCTCCTTGTTACATGCGTAACGTAGATCTTCATCGAATTCGGGATTCATACATCTCTCCAATAGGTACTTCGACATAGCTGTCTCTCATCCAAATTAACTGACAACCTAACACTAGCAGCGACTCACATTTGGCATCCGGGTGAAGTGGCGAGCTTTAGAGGGCCTACTTCCCCAATAATGCTAGACGATCCAGACATTGCCATATCATCAGCAGTTGTGATTAGTAAAAGATAATGATCCCAGACATAACTAATACATACTTCAAGCATTGTCCTCGCCGGCGAAGACGTCGACCCGCGTTCTACAGGGTTGGCATGCGGAGTTCACGCATAAATGTTCTCTACCGTCCGTCATATCCCTTAAACACATGCCATGTCAGGCTCGAGCCTGGGAAGAGTCTCACAGGAGACGCCCTCAGATCGGTCAGACTATCAGTCGCACTGCGCACATATACATGCCCGTTGTGTTTTGTTTTCACTCATCACGCATGAACCGTTCAAAGGATTTGAACGAAAATCGGCACACAGACAGGCTATGTCCGGAATTAACACAACCTAAATGCTTACATACTTTCTTACCGCATTATGCCTTTCTATGGGATAATAGCTCAACTTTAATGTATTTATACATTTTACTTATAGCTCTGAACTTATTCATACCCAAGAACATTGTGTGTAATAAGAATACCTTTTTTTATAGTAAATCCACGCTAGTTTATGAACATTCATTTACAAACAAATAATTCTTTGTAATATTTTTCTTCGAGTGTAATATATCAGTTTCTTCTTATTCGATTATCACGGGAAATCTACTGAGATGATTTATGGTTGCATTGCAATATTTAGTAACAGCACTTTTCCGTACCTCTCTCGGAGCTCTCGAGGTACGAAATTTGTATAATGAGATCGCAATACTAATGTCGTATGATAGGCTAGCTGATGTGTTGTTTGAGTTGATGAAGATTGTGATGATACAACATAAAATACTCTTAATTTTTGCAGATTACAGATATCGGACCTCTTAGTGAAACCTATACAGAGGGTAACGAAATATAGTTTACTTTTAAAGAGACTGTCACAGTTCGCAGATAACGACTGTGAACAAAGCAGTGTTAACTCGATGGTAAGAAAGCATTTTTATCCTAACCGTAAGTATGTTATGTTAATTATAAGACTTCTTTTTTTAATACCATCTCATCATAAGCTTATCAGAACTCTACCACCATAAGACTTTACTACCATAACATGTTATAAAAGATATAATTTTCTGACATAAAAAAAATAATTAAATATACGTATTATTTATAACATTAATAACACTTTTTAATACATTTTCTTTTTGACTCCCCTTAATTTGTCATACAAGTAATTATACATTATATATATAATATACATAAAATACAGTAATTCATGTCATTCCAGGAGCAGTTCACAAAGAACTATGTTGCAGAACTAAACAGGGGCGTAAAGCAGCGACAGGAGATGGAGAAGGCGGACTATTACTCGGCATCTGTAGACACTTTTGAAATGGTAAGTGTTAGATACACAAGAGAATTTGACACTTGTTAAAAACTAAAGAAATATCTATATAATATATATATATATAATATAAATACCTATTTATAGAAATGGTTGAATTTTAACTTAAAAACCGAAGTTAATTCTCGATATGGTGACTTATTATGAACTGAAAATTTCTTTAGCATAGATATAGTTATAATGAACATGTATGTGTATATTTGTTTACTAGTATATTTACATTTTACTAGAAATAGAACTGAATAGAAATCTGTCTACACACAATCTGTGGAGGGTACAGTAGTCATTATGTAATGAAACAAGTACATATTATATAGTATGATACGTGATACGAGTACATATAGTGTAATATGTGACATTGACATATAATATATTATGATGTAGCAGATATAGATCTCTTATGTACACACATATTATAATGGAAGATTGTTCGAACGACATAATAATATACTTTAAGATGATTACTGCTATTTAAATTTATACAGTTATTTAATATACGTCTATGTTTAAAACAATAGATTTAATTTAATAATATAATATAATAGTTTTAATTTTTATCAGAAACTGTTATAGCATTGTAACGTAAGTTTAATTTCAAACATGATTTCTTTACTTAAGTTATTTTTCATTTGTCATCGAAAACATTGAAATGTGAATCAATAATATTGAGACAGATTACAAACTTCATGGAATTTTCTCATAGTATCGTAAATCGTGTCAACACCTCGCCATACGTACCTACATATTTACATAGGCATAGAAACGTAGTAAGTATACATAGATCTTGGTTTATAAAATTTAATAACTTTCTTTCAAGATTTGTCTATATCAGTTTACATTGTTACATCTTAGTAAGTAAAAACATAATTTTATGCTAATTTATGCTCTGTTCCGTAAACATTAAAAAATACTTTTGCAGTACAGGCACATTATTCCCCAACAACAAAGTAGTTGCCTTCGGTGCTCTTAAACTGTTTTGTGAAACTAATTTCAATTGGAAGTGAATGCTATAAATGTTTAGACATCATTCATATTATCATGTAGTTAATCATAAAAATTACTATTTTTAAATAACTTATGATGACCGATAATTTTCATTGTAGTGTAACAGAATTACCGGTATATAATTTTATTCACGAGAAATCGAGAATCAGGATTGATATGATAAACAATATGCAGTGTACATTTGGTTCGAAATAGAAATGCGAGTAAAGTGAAATTCAGTGGTTTACGTTTTACAAATAATGTTTACAATATTTCTTAATAACAGCAGCGCCTTTAAGAATTATCAGAAGAGCAATGAAACACGTACCAAACGTATTTGTACGTAACACTTCAAGGGTGTAAAAAAGAGGATAAAAATTTGTACCTACACAATTTATTTATAGAATGACATTTGTTTAATCGGTTTACATCAAAAATATTTTATCATTCCACAATATTCCAAAAAGAATAAGTTAATGTACATAGAAAAAACTTAAGCTTAAGCTTAATTTGATTCAGCTTAAATTGATATGAAGGTTCCTTAAACAGCGTTTTTACAAAAAAACAATTCCTAAATGGGTGAATTGGGGTTAGAAATTCGTATGAAAGTCCCATGTTTTTGAATAGACAGACATTAAAATCGGTATTTATATTAAAATTTTAAACAATATCGTAAATAATGTAGCGATTCTTATGTGTACTAGTACTACTATTATTATTATTAACTTGATATTAGTTAATCAAGTTTTTTTTTTATGTTACCACATAAAGGATGCAACCAAGTCCAACTCAACTTGAACCCACAGAGTTACAACGGGACTAGTTGAGTTTGTTAACTCAGCCCAAATAAATAGTTGATTGAATTTTAATGCAATTCGGCACAATAATAGACCATGCGCCGCATGAGAATAAAATAAAGTTCATATCCTAGGAAAACAAGATACCCACCAAATATTTTATTTAATAAAATTTTGGTCCCATATTCACATGGACCAAGTCGTTGTTTCATAAATCATATATTTAATTATTACACTACTCCGATGCTAGCATATTGCAGCGTATATTATGTATACTTTTTAATAAGAGCATGAAAATTTACTTCAGTTCTCGATTTTTCGAAACGGATCACTATATAAAACTCTTGTAATGTTTTCCATACTCTGTACATTAGTTATTTGTAACTCAATCATTATTTACATTGTTGTCATTTTTTAAATTTTTGTAAACATAATAGTTATTAACGATTATTTACAAAAATTGAAAAATATATGTTTTATTAATCTTTATTATAATATTTTGCATAAATGTGTTGCATTACGAAGATTGAATGAAAGGTAGTATGATAGAACGTAACTCTTTTACTAAATACCGTGTACCTAATGTTAGTAATTCATAAGCTGAAAGTAACGTATTTTAACACATAAACGAATAACACATAACTAATTAATAATATCTGTTAACACTTCCCTAGCCGGTGACTTTATTTGGAGTCTCATTTCATTGTTCAATTATTGGGCCTGATTATGGAACGGGGAAACTGTTAGTATACGCTTATATAATGTACGATTGCAATTTTCTTTTTTATTTGTTTATTTGTTAAGCACTACTTAAATAGAAATATGTATTCATTGCTTTATCGAAATACTTTTGATTACATAACGTGCAGCTTTAACGTAGTGGACGTAATGCTGTGGCCAAAATTTCTAAATGTTAGTGAAAACACGTCCTTCTTACATCAAAAGTTTTTACCGTTTGTCTTTTGATAGTCAACGATATGATTACAGGAATCTCTCCAGTCTATTTTCCAAGAGTTCAAAGACGAGGAAATGGATTATTACTACTATCGAATGTTTTCACAATCGAATCTACGGGCACCAATGCTAAATTGCCACTCCCAACATGCCCGTACAGTCGTTCATGAGGGAGATTTGAGATTCAAGGATGGCAACAAGGAGGCAAGACAATCAATTTTGTATTCACAGCTAGCGCTCTGCTGGCGCAGTTGGATTGCTTATGATATATCCTACTAATGTTATAAATGTGAAAGTTTATTGGGATATATTGATGTTTATTACCCTTTAAGGTATTAAGATTAAACTAGACACATAGACAGACCAATACTCAAATTAACACATAGGATACTTTTATCCCCTTAAAGGGATCCCGTGGAAAAATTATTAGTATTAGCGTTATTCTTTAAGTTTGTGAAGTTTCTTGACAAAAATATACATATACTGAATAAGTAAATGTAATGCACTACAGATAGATCATGTCCTGATTGAATTGAGATATAAAACATTTTTTAAAACGAGAGATTTGGAAAAATTTGATTAATATTAAAAATTTGTAATAGAATAAGAGTGCTTGGGAGTACAGCGGTTGCATTGCATTTTAGTTACTGCACTACTAAATACGATAAACGATAGAAAATATACTTTTACAGGCAACTAACAATACTCATACAATTGAAAGATTTGAAATTGAATCGATTGACATGAGTAAAAGAGACGCACTGCTTATTAAGAAAAAAATACTATTGATAAATTTTTTATCGATATTCATAGCATTGTAAAATAAATTCTCGTTAGAACAACTGTAAACGTTTAGAGGATACATTTGGAAAGCCGTTATTAACTGCCGAGCGTTGAACAAGCTGTATGACAATGCAACGCGAATTCACATTTCATATTTGCTGATGCGTCTGTAATAATTCAGGAAACGCGCGACCTTTTCGTTTCAAATCTTTCATCAAAAATTTCAACGTACTTGTGGAATTTTCTAAATTTCAATACAATGTAAGCTATTTCAACACTTATGAAAAAATACCATTCACTCGTATCGGATAGCAGTTAAACATTATGCACTGAGCACTGTGATTGAGCGGAGCGACCTTGAAGTACATTTTCACAGATATTATACCTGACACCTGGATAAAATCGTAAGTCCAATATAAATAAATTCGTCTTGGATATAATACTGAAAGCATCACAATACAAAACGTATTTGAATGATAAAATAACTATCTGGAACAAATGCTGTCAGGATCCACTTGTCCTTGATATAGTTGCTAGGTTAGTCTCGTCCATTAGTCGTAAATTGTACGAAATGACAGACTTTAGATTGTTTAATAACGGAGAGAGAGAGCGAGAGAGAGCGTATATTAATCATAATCATAAAAAAATAATTACAGTGTTATGCCTCTAAAATATAAAGTATTTTTCTATCAAAATGATGGCGGGAGAGTTTTATGTCGTAGGCTCATCTGCGGGGGTACCACCGCTCCACCTATTTCGGCTTTCAGGTAGCAGTGAGAGTGTTGCTGTATTTTGGTTTGAAAGGTACGGTTAGGCAGAATACACAGAACAGGAGGTATTCCAACTTAGACCTGATTAGCAAGGCGGATGCCTTTTTTGCGGATGCAAACGACACCAAATAGGACTCCGGACCTATTTGAGGTTGGATACGGATGTCCATGGATCGTAGTGGCCACTTAACATCAGAAAGCCTTCGTATTAGTTTCCTACTCGTTTACAATAGTAAAAAACAATTTCGATTAATTTATGGTTTATTAGGACAGAACATTACTTCTATTATACTTATAGGTGGATATTGACTAAGTTGTATGATGAATCGTGCTGTAGGTAACGCTCAATGGTTAGAATTTAGATGAGCGAGTGTTCGGATCTGAGCTGCAATCATTGCAAGCACTCTGATTTTTCGATATTATATGTATACATATGATGTCCATTAAAAATATCGAGAGTTTACTATAGAGTCAAAGATACATATAAAGTCAACCAATCCGCATGCATCAGCGTCATCGAATATTCCAAAACATTCTCATCTATGCGATGCCCCGTTCCCAAGTGGATTTTCTCCGACATTGTCGGCGATTTATTATCACAGTTCGGCGGATTTTAAAAAAACTTTCATAAAATATACCCCTAAACCGTCCTCGTTACAATGTAATGTAAAACCTTGTAGTACTTTTTGAGATTAGAAGATAAAGACAGACAGACGCACGGTAGGATTTTTATACTATATAAACGACACCAATCCGGCCAATTTAGTGCACTCGCAACTCGCGAGAACGCCGGGTGCATTCGATTATTAACATTTTAAAAGATTTAACGTTTTATTCCAACATTAACAACGTTTGACATTATCAAAACTTATTTTATACAATATCGCCTCCTTTATCTTCACCGCCATCTCACCACCGAAGAAATATTTCATTACTTTACCGAGCACAGATGTTAAATTATACTAAAATCTCGAATCGAAAATAATCTATAAAAGTTACAAAAAATTTAAAGGCTTTAAAATTATTATAGTGTTTATTTATCTCAGTAATTATTATTTTAACTTATGTATAGTGCATGGTTACCTGATGGCATTCGAACCAGATAATATGAAGTCGTGACATCCCCCCGTTAGTTTACTATTAGATTAGGATGTTATAGTATTGTAAAATTTCGTTTCAATACATAAATTTCATTTAAATTACAAAAACAAATTTTTAGACACAGTAAATTTTTTTACAGATTGAAGTGAGAGCTATTCTATTTACCGATATGCTCATAATCTGCAAAAAGCAGTCAAAAGGCAGTCCTTATCAGTACAAGATGATTAGGTAATGTTTAAGTGTGACAACTTACAAAATGTGCTGAGCGCAAATATGTATTTTGTTTTGTTAAAATTCATACATTTTTGCGACTGAAGTTTTTAATTGTCCCGAATAGGCCCAAATACATGATAGACAAATTAGTAGAGTTTCCCAAATATGGTATCCGAAACAATAATGTGGAGATGACCTTTCTATTCATCGTGATGGTTGACGACTTCGGTTCATGTTACACATGCTTCACCCTGACAGAATCCTCCAAAGATCCAAACGGTTCGGAAACATTAAAGGTACATAAAATGCCTAAATAAAAATTACACATCTTGCAAATATTTCCTTATCGCATAATATTTAATAATTATTTCAGTTATGGAAACAAAAAATAAAGGAGGCCCAATATACATATAATCTGGCCGTTTGGTTATTTTTCAACCCATCATATAACATCAGTGAATTGGATTTAGACTTAGCTTCAGACTATGGTAATAGCAGTGCCAAACAGGTTAGTGTAATATCGTGACAGTTTTCCAACGGCGGCACTTACAATTTTTAATTTAATTATTATTATACACGTTACTAAAGTTTAGATATTATGACTAAGTTATTCCCGAAGCAGAGACAACTAAGTCAAGAAGATTATAATATAGAGCGAGCAGCTAAGGAGCGAGTGGCAACCATGCTGTTTCGGGCCTGCAGCCCTTCTTCCACTGAACGTACGAACTCGCACATGCCTATACCTACCGACGTTGGTATGCAATTTTATGTTCTCACTATTTAAATTTTCATAAAACAAAGCCCTAAAACATTAAAATATAGGCTACATTCTAACGAAGGTTTCCATTTAAATAGGTCTATTACAAAAAATACCAAAATCATAATATTAGTAAATACATACATATATTGATATAAATAAACAAAATTGTATTTATTTGTAGGTACATAATATTGAATTAATTAATATCGTCATGTAATTTAAAATAAGTTGGAAAGAAATTCATTAATTACCATTCAAGTTATTTCAAATTCCTAAAAGTAATCTAACAAAATTAAATATTGTAGAGTCTATTTATAGTTAACGCAACCTTAATTCTTGACAGTTAATTGTTGAGATTCCACTTAAAATTGTAAATATACTGAATGTATCATTTCGGTTTGAAATTAGTACATCTTGGCATTTTTTTTGCTGCGTGGGAAAAAACCTATAACATACCCGCAACCTTTTTGAGCGAGGTTTGGGGGTCTAAAGTCCCCTCGACGGCCAATAGTAACTCATAGCGTTTCTTCCGGGTCATGAATCCCCTGTTCCTTTATCGCCTTCTTATGCCTGTGAAAAAAACAGGGTTTTACTTTTGTACAATCTTACTTATTACTTAATACCGGTCAACCGCTTGGTTAAAAGTATAGTAAGTTTGATGGTGATAGAGTCTTATGTCGAAGGCTCGCCTGCGGCGGCACCACCGCTACACCTATTTTTGCCGTATAACAGCAGTGCGAGAACTGCTGTGTTTCAGCTTGAAGGGTGTAGTTAGGCAGAAGACATTGGACGGGAGGCGTTCCATCGTAGTCCTCAGGAGTAGCAACGCATCCACGCACAACCTCAGGTCTGGATGTCCATGGGCTGCAAGAGACCACTCAACATCAGATGGCTTGCATGCTCGTTTGCTCTTCTGTTATTACAATAAAAAAAAAGTATGATAAAAACAAATTTCATTGTTAAAATACTTAAAAATTATTTACTAACAAAGCTAAGCCCTTATGTCTATGAACAGTTTTTTAAATTTTTACAAAATACTGTCCACATTGAAATGAATGATACTTATTAAGTTATAATGTAATAAATATATTAAATTATATTAAAATATAATGTAATGTTATGAAAAAAATTAGGCACCTAACTTTTATCCTCACCTGACCTTAAATTTTCGTAACGCTCTAAAATGTGTTTTAAGCAAATTAATGCTTAAAAAAATACGTTTTGCTCTAGATCCTTGCGCAATGTACAATTGCATTTTGAAAGTGTTTGGGTGTTAGTTCTTGATTCTAAATCAAAAGTAACAGGTCAACGAACATTTTAACTAAATGAATTTTGTAAATTCATATTAATTTTTTTAAATATTGTAATTAATTTCAGTGTGAACATGACCATTTTTTCAGTAAATATGAGCGTCACAGATCAAGAGTCATTGTCTGTACCGATGAGTAGGAAAGTACCCGGAATAGACGTTCTCCGAAACAGGTGGAAACGTCCTTCCACAGGCTGTAGCTCGAGAAACTCGAGATTATCGAGCTTTCAGAAGTCCACTAGGTAACATTGTATTTTTTTCTTTTTAATTCACTTACTGGATCACTCTCTTATAAATTAGGTTGGAACAGATTCCTACTTGATAGACACACGAATACAGAAAAACAAGATTTTTTAAGGATAAAATTACAATAAAGTATAATTTTTTAACAAGATCACTACTAAAATTAATTATGAACACATAGCCGTGAAAAAATGACAATACTAAGGTATCTGTACTTATCCAAAGTGTCGAAAAGGAGTGGTAAAATTTGTTACATGAACAAATTTTCTTCTTACTTTTCAAAATTCATCTCCTAGCGGGGTGAACGGGAATGGCAATGTTTATACAGAAAAACAATTGCGCAGGAACGACTTAGTTGATTTAAAATATTTGACACAAAAAAAATATTTTTATCCCATGAAAATAAATTACTTCCACGAGAAATTTCGTTTATTTAGTAAGTAGATAGTAGTTAAGAAACAACGTGAAAAACAAGTAAATGAAACGAGCTTTAAAAAGCTTTCACATTGTTTTCTTTAATTCTTTTTCTACTCAGGGTCAGTTGCCGTTGCCCCTACTGGCATTTACAGCTTCAACGGGATTCATTGCAAAGCGTACGCTTATATTGCTTATTTAACAATCCCAGTTATGAATAGTTGCAAAACTTTGTTACATCTTCCGCTGCTGGATTGGGGTCTCTACTCGCATCTATAGTTTCTCTTCAAATTGTCTTCTTCAGCACGAGATATGACTGAAAATAATCCTCTATATTTAATCAATGCAAGTGCCGAAAGATTATGCTAGCGAGTAGGGGTCACGGAAGCCTCAAGCTATGAGCATTCAGAGCAAGTAAAATATTTAACGTACTCAGTTAATATCTGTTTTTATACACAGCGGTGCATCTTACGATGACTGTCAGCCAGGATGCAACAAACATATTTACAGGACACAAAGTTCAGTAGAGAATACGCTTCCTTCTTTATACGCAGATGATGGTAACTTGATTTATATTTGCTAAATTTTTATAACCTACAGAATAAAAAAATTCATTAACGCATAACGCGTGGACCAGTCGCTGCTGAGCGAATTCTTCCTTCCCACGACTCTATATGAAATTCATGTGTCTAATATTATCAGATATACCTATATACTTATCTGATTAATGCGTTTAGCATAATAGTATGTCACTAATTGGTCGTGTTAGAAAATAGCAGATTTTTTAATTACCAACTTCAAAGTTACTTGAAAAAACTTGAGTTTGTAAAAAAAAATGTAACTCGTAAAACCTCTTCAGGTTCGGTACTGCACTTTCTTGGTGCCATCGAATTCGCTAATGAATTTTTATGTTAACTTCGAAAGGTTTTTTATTTCATTGCTTGTAATATGCATACTCCTAGTGTAATAATATAATCCACAGTTTCACAGAACAGTATATTTGGAAAATGTAGCGTGGGACTAGTGGAAGGATACAAAATAAATTTGAACTCACAGCTCAACAAAGAAATCGTCTGGTCAATTAAATTAATTCAGTTCATATTCAGTTCTTAAAATAATTTCTGCTTTATTTACTGCTTAGTGTGTTTCCGCTTGTAGACAATTTGAATTTCAGGATCTTCATCAGTAACTGTGAATGTTATGGGAGAAAGTGAAAGGGAACCGGAAAATGACTCCGCCATAAACCCCACGGTAATTATAATGCGTTAACGTTTTCAAATCGTGTGAGCGTCGCAAGAAAGGCATCCATACTGGTGACAGAGTCAATTAAAACAAGCTTGGTATTTCAACTAAACTGGTAAACTTTCGATTTGTCCGTGGCCGATTAACTAAATTGTAATTTTTTTATTAATAAAAAGTTACACGACACCGCGATTTAACACGATCTTATATAAAAAAACTCAAGTTTATAACTTAACGATCATTGACAAATCGCATCGCAGTTTTTATTTTGCCTTACTAAATCACTTAGGTATAGCATTGGTGTGTTTCGTAAAAATCCATAATCGATCACTCACTGCATGTAATTGAATTTAATTTTTGTGTGAACGTACTTTCTGTGAATAGTTTTTACACTTATTCTTGCTCATCCCATCAATTGTGTACAATAAATTTACCTAACAAGTAACTGAATTTGGAGAATAATGATACCAATTTATTCCTCAATGCCTTCGTAAAGAAAACAAAAATTAACAATTTTGTAAGGAAGTAATATAGTTTATAGTTACAGAATAGTTTTACGTATTAGGAGATACAGGTGTATTATATTTAAACCATTACTGTTTTTGTACGGCATTCCGCACTTTATGAATAGTCGCCAACTGCCAATGCAAATATGTACATATATTGAAATTACCGATTCATTTCACTTAATAATATGTTAGTCGACTGTTCATGAACTGCTATATAATGTACATAATTATTATGTATGTAATAAGAAAATGTAATTTAGTTATGTAAATATTAGACTAACCTGATTGTTACCTGTATATATTTTATGGAATCAGTACTATAAAAATCATTAATTCAATATTTTTAAACATAATGTTAATAGTAAAGGTACCTACATACCTACTTAGTGCTGATATTTCTACATTTTAGATTATAAGCGAATTCTAATCGGAACTGCGACAGCAAGTAACTTTCAATATTATTATCAAAACCTATGTAATTATTCCAGGAGTAGATTGTAATTTAAGCTTCGGTTTAATTTTTTCATTATAATGTATGTACATTGTCATGCTTAGCGAAGATTGTCTTTATAACAATTAATTTGTACATATCGTAGTTACATATGTATATTACAATAATCGCATATCGCATACAAACGTGAATGTATAGGCAGAAAATATTACTACATATTATGCTAATTTAATGTAGGTATGTACATATTCGTAAGTCCGTGTGGTGCAGGATTAAATCATTGCTCGCTTGCACGCAAGGGAAGAGAAATCTTGGCTTGCAACCTTTGGTAATGGGTTTTACGGTTGGGTGTTTGTATTGCGTGCTCCTCGTCTGTTGTAGGAAAAGACATATTATATTGGTAATAACTTACAATTTATGTTACGCAGCCGTCCACGTCGCGCTCTTCTGGAAGCAGCAAATCGCTGCAAGTACAGAATACAGTGGTGGCGCTGATTCACAGCCTGCCTGATCTCTCCTTAGTGGTGAAGCCACAACGTATGCAGAGGTAAATATACCTAATATAATTATTGGATTCATACAAAATGATTACTTGTAAGAACTCCTTAACGGTAGCAATAATCTCGGCACCTTTATATATCGACCTCATACTATCAAAAGACTGTAACCCTAAGTTCGTATAGATATATATATATATTAATTACATACATATATATATATATATATATATATTT
>DWKW01001232.1:0-13232 GCA_018250115.1 Doberes anticus | reverse complement strand
ATTATGGTGGTAAGCGGCATGCGGCATGGTAGAGGAATGGTATGCGAATCATTGTAAATACCTCATTTGCATCAAAGTGGAATATTTATTTCAATTATGAAAAATAACTATTATTATAATAAAATGACTAATTTGCACAAAAATAAACAAAATCTTCTGTAACAAAACAATTGTTTTAACTGAATGGAAACATTATAAAGAATAATATCGATTTCTCATATCCATCCTCATCCTTAACATCAATTCCATTTTGTTGCACCCGATTCGCTGTTTCGTTTTCTGCAAAACTTTTTATCTGTATAGAAAATATTTGTTAAAAGGTAAACTCGGATCTTCGCAGTCCAGTGAACTAAATGTTTAATTCAGCTCTCGCATACAAATGTTTTATTGTTGAAGCGAACCTTTTCTATTATTACTGGGCATTGTATTTCGTACTTTAATTTAGTAAACAGTTACGAATAACTTTGGACATGTGAATGTTGTCTTATTGCTAAGACTTTCCATGAATTTTGCTATTAAAACGTTATTATCGATCTTCAGTAAACCAGTCTGTAGTAGATATTTCTATAGTAGCTTTGAACTATTGAAAATAACAAGTAATTATTTATAAAATATTTATCATAATAAAATTTGTTAAATTAGTAGATAAAATCTCGTAAATAAACTGAAAATAAAATAATAACGCTTTACACTTATGAGCACGCACTGTGTGCGGGTGCCATGGACACAGATAAATAAGCACACATGTACAGAAATTTTAATTCATCACTCAAATTTCTGCCTCACTGAGAACCGAATCAAGTAGTCACTGCAGTCCATGGACATCCACATAACATCAAATAGGTTCGAAGTCCTATCTGAGATTATACGTGGATGCGTTGCTCCTGTTCAGTATATTTTGCATAACCACACCCTTCACCAAAACACATCAGTGCTGACACAGCTGATTTATGTCAGAAATAAGTGCAGCAGTGGTTCCGCCCGAGAAGACGCTTCGATATAATCCTCCGACCAGCAGACCGGTACGTTTACTACAGTGCCATACGAGTCGTCACTGCTTAACAAGTGTTAAGCACTCTTTTACGAATACTTCTTACTTTTCACCATTGTACAAGACAAACCCGCTTGATGGAATATAAACTAATTCAATAGTTTTTGATATATTTAATTGTTAGAATAACGGTTAAAGTAACATTAATTTGTTATAACAACAATTAATGAACAATATTATTAAAAAAAAAATCTATCAACAGTTACAAGTAACCTTTGTTCTAAGAGACACGTAAAACATCAATTTTCTGTGCATCACGTTTCTTATCCAATAAAGTACTGGTCCATCTTAGTATGAGTCGGAACCTTTGTGTAGTTATCGATCCATTCTGTAATCGGACTTTTCACCCCGAGGCCACAATCCTCTTAAGGCTTAACTCCGTACAGCACAGTACTAAACTCATTGTGGTCGCATGGTAAAGTACTAGCGCTGATGTTAAAAAAGGTTTTTGTTGCTCCAGAATTTAAATGTCAAAGTTTCAGTGTTTTGTTTTTAAATTCCCGTTGGGACGTGAGAGTATGGAAGAGGATAAATTTGTTTCCGAATGAAATCTATGGAAGTGTTATTGGCCTAGTGATTTTAATATTTTGATTCTATGTTAAGTACTCGTATTGCACATTGTTGACCCTTTAAAATAAAATACGTAAAAATACAGATACTTGTATGGTCTAGCTATTATATAGAACAGTTTTATGTTTCGTTATAGAACAAAATATGCTACCGTAAGAAAATGCAATACAATCTTATCGATACAAGACGTAACGTATTTACGATCGTCAGGATGTTAGCGAAGCCACCGCTGTGTACCAATATAAATTTTTATTACCGATATCGCGGATCTAGAAAGCCGTAATGCCTCAATAGTAGCAACAATATCCCACAAGAAGACGTTAATGCTTGGTAGGGCAAGGTGCCAATGCGGATTTAAGAAAATATACGGCACTGCTACTGTTTCGCGATCAAAGTTTCCAACATAACCTCGTTATGTTCATCGTTGTGAACGAATAATTGCGAATATAATTTTCCAGTTTTCGAAACAATGGGACGGTTGAAGCGGATAACGGTAAAAACTGATTTGGGAGTAGAAATACAAATTTAGGTAAACCAAAACAACACAGCTAATACAAAATTATAGCCACCCTTACGTAAAACATTCTCCTAATCCGCTAATCACAACCGGACACGGCTCGGGCAACAGTCGAAAAAAGCAAGTTCTGACAGGGCTAATCCTAAGTGCAAGTTGCCCGATAAGGATTATACCGCGCCCTAATGGTCTTTATCCGTTCTCCACACAAACGGTCATAACTCAAGCGCCCGAGCACCGTCGCCTTGGCTCAACCGACTTAACTTTGGCAGCCGTCATTTCTCAAAAGGCATGCGGTGACGTACCCCCCCTTCCTACTCAGGAGATTAATAAATATAGGTGGACGTGGAAAAATGTAGCACTTAATTCCGCCAAGATGAGTTGCGTATCTAACGAGAGCGAGCTTCGGAATTGTTCTTCTTGATATTAATAGAGCTCCTTCCATTGTATGCGTATGTAATCACTCCGTTCCTTACGATACAAAGAATATTTATGAGCTCTCTCCAGTTACTTTTGTTCTGATCTAGGTCGCATCAAGAGCTACTTGAAATACCGAGGAATTATTTCTTACCTCGTAGTGAAGGACTAATTAAAAACTGAAATGTAGTAGTGCAGAAGTAAGTAAGAAGCCGTGTGTTAGAAGTGAATAAATAAGACCATTTTGTTTAAACAATTTGTAAGACCAGAATATAATAATAGCAAAGCAATTTCAGAACGATATAACTGGGATGTTACCCGAAACATAAAATTGGCATATTTACGAAAACATCACGGTCAGAATCATTACGAAAATAGTGATCATCAACATGATGAGAATATGGAATGAGTTGTCGAGCGGTACGGACCAACAGCTACTAATAATGGTTATACGGCAATATTCGGCAAAATATACGAGACAGAGGTTGGCAGGGTAGTTAGTAGTCTAGAGCCGGGGTGTGCATTAACAACTGTATAGGGCGACAATGGCCGCTGTAATTTTCATTATACGCATATGCAAGCACGCATAACGGTATGCATAAACTCGCACGAGTTGCGAGACGCGTCATACTAATTGCTCCGAGTGCATGTCAAAGAAGGACCGGCGTCGCGCCGGATCTACATAATGGCGGATGGGGGTAAAGGGAATGTATGAAAAAAAGGATGGCAGACGCCGCGAGCGGGCGCCTACGTACTGCTACTTGCACTAAGATTCGGTTACACACCGTTGTTGTGTGTAACGAGAAATCGCGTTTCGTCTGTAGCTACATCCCTTTCCGTCGCATTCACGTCTATCTACTCCCCGAGAACGCTTTCTACAGACTCACTTGATTCCACGACGAAACCACTTCTCTTCCCCGCTTTTATATTTGCGTTTTTGTGTGACTGTATCTTTTTCCGCTGTTGCGGTAAATTAAATTTACAATGTGTATGTGTGAATATTTTCTCCCTATACTTATTTATTTTTTAATCATATGAATATAGAAGATTTTTTATTTATTTAGCATTTAAAACACTACACTTCCATATTTCGTAAGGAAAATTATTACATATTTCATCATCAACCCATTATCGTCCCACTGCTGAGCACGGGTGTTCTCTCAGAGATGAGAGAGTTTACTGTCACTGTACTGCCAAGTGCAGATTGGCAGACTTCACATGCCTTTGAGAATGTTATGGAGAACTCTCAGGCATGCAGGTTTCCGCACGATGTTTTCCTTCACCGTTAAAGCGAGTAATTAATTAATAATACGCACAATTTTTCCAAAACTTTGGAATGAATTTTCGAGAAATAGAGGTGCGTGCCGGGGTTTGAACCTCGACCCAACGTAGTGGGGTCGAGGTGCTTAACCCCTAGGCTATCACTCACTCATTTATTATACTATTATTTACTATGGCGATACTTATACTTTATACTAAATGTATATCTATTTATTATTATTTTTACTATTTAAAAAAAATCACTAGCTGTCGAATACACTACCTCTACATATAATTAGATCAACTTCTCTCTTGCGTAATAGTACAAAGTTAACTGCGCTTTATTTTTAATTTCTGTTAAATTAGTAATCTTATTCATTCTTGTGCTAATACTATCAAGTTTAATGATATTAGGATACTCACGATAGCGATACTCCGACACGCTCGCTTGGATAGTGGTGACGACGAAATCATTTAAAATCGCCCTCGTAGGTACCAATTATACAATAATTATAATATGTACTATCAATATTTCAAATAAACATGTCAAAACTACACAAAGTTTTGACAAAATATTCACACACGCTATATCAACCTCTATAGCTAAAGTCCTAGGACTCAAATTTGCATCAATAACCAAGGTTATCGTGCTAGGTGGTAACTACTATGGTGGTTCATGCATAAATCGGGTGCATTGTGACAGCAAAAGCTCCCGTCACACACTCAGCTAAATATTTTAAAACACTGTCATTATACCATACTATAGTAATTCTACCTATAATTTATAAAATTCAAAAAAATCCCTACCCATTAACGATCTATAGTGTATTTATAAATAGTGGTATGGTATACTTGAATTAATAAAATACTTGTCCATACTTTCAAATCAATGTTAAAAAGCAATTTAGTTAATATGTCGATGTAAACTTTCCAATCAGTATTAAAACAGACATAAATACATTTAAACTGTCTAAACTATATAACCTGAGAATATTTGTAAATGTTCGATCCGAATGAAATTTCTGCTTATTTAACGTTATCACGAAATTTGACGAATAGTACTATATTTCACAATTACGAATCTTAAATTTATGAAAAAGACGAAAAAATTTGCTTCTAGAACACTTAGGTTAAGACCAGAACCTGTTATGAACTTTAACTATATGAAACGGTACAAAATAGTCATAAAATTTTATAGTTGGGTATGTATTGTGAACCTTTAGATAAAATAATGAACCTAAAACCTATACTCACTCGTTGTGGCGGTAATACTTGTCGAGGACTTTGCGAGTGTTTCGGAGAACAGGAGCCATGTTTCTCTTTCCTGTGGGGCTTGAGTCCACGGAGCAGTCTTGAGAACGTGGTTACCTTCTTCTTAGCAGTGCCGAGACAGTTATCTGGAAAAATGCTAAAATTAGACACAAATGTCGAACCTGTATATTATGAACCTTGAATTAAATAAAATAGTTATCTCACCCTAATGCAAATCAATGATTTTGTCTGAAGTATTTTAAAAGTAAGGACAACTGCAAAAATTTTGCACATTAAACGGATTAAGAATAACATTAAATCCTTTGCTTGTTACATTATAAAGTAACAGGTCATTGAAACTAATACTAAAATACACATCAATAATATTTTGATATTTTAAGTCTTATTTTTTTTTTTAAGTTTCAGAAGCATTAAAATGCTTATTGCTGTTGTCTTCTACTACTTCTGCAGTTATTTTCATGAACGATAAATCGATTTCGTTAATAAACGGTATCGCTCACGTGTCGGTTATCAAGCATGAACTGGGATTCAGTTGGATATGTATCAGAGTCGACAACTACACTTTGCCAATTATACTGTCTTGTAAGGTTTATTTGTGAACTTCAATTTTGATTCGCTTTTGTTTTAAAAGAACGTAAAACTTTAAGTTGTAATACCCCCATATAATACATTATGTGCAAATATTCGTTCCTTTCTTCCAAAGTTAGTTTGAGATCTTTCAAATTTTTGTTGTATTAGATAAATAATACTTCTAATATTAAATCAATCTTACCGCTAGGAGGAAATTCGTAGAAATAAGCCGAACGCGGACTGAGGCAACTGTAACAAAGAAACAAAAATCATGAGTCAAAAAGAAGATAAATAAGTATAAGAAAATAAATAATACTAGAGTGGTTGTTATTGAAGTTTCAATTACTTTCGACGACGACAACGACGATATTACCGATGGAAAATATTGTTTTTCTGTTAACGCAGCGTAAGACGAAGTAGGAACGATACGAAATGTTCCATAAAAGACAATTTCCTTGGTGGTAACAGCAATTTTGCAATTGGCTGCGTAATGCCAGGTCTATTCTGAGATATAATTTCTATAAGATTAGGTTCCTACGGGAACGTAAAGCCGATTATCTGGATGCAATTAAAATCGATCCGACAAGCGAAGCATAATGGATTCATAGAGGCTGCATAGGTTTCTCGGCGAATCTCAATCTGAAGGGATATACTTAGTCTGGAGATTAGATGTGCAAGATTGTTATAGATTACTTTAGATAAATTTCTATATCCTGTTGTATTAAGATTAATTATTGACTTCTAATATTTTAATTGCTCTATAAGGACGTATGGAATCAAATCAAACAGCTAAATATCATGAACTCTTATTGTTGTTCTTATGCTAATTGTTTAAATAACTATTCTGTGGATCATAACATAAAGTAGTTATTTTTCAAACAATACTTTGAAACGGATAGCATAACAGAGTCGAGTATATGTGAGAAATTTTAATCTTAATTGGAGACAATTATCAGTAAATAGAAAACTATTAATAATGAAATACATAGTATCAATATAAACGTCACTTACAAAGCAATTAACACGGCCATTATAGGGCAAATACAGTTTTTGAATCGCGCATAAATATTTCAGTTCGCGATCAACGCGTAATGAGATAAGATAAAATCTTCGAACACACGGAATTTATTCGCAATGGGAAATTAATAGCCATCGACTTTAACAATACCTTCACTAATGATCATTGTGGGGAATGAGTAATTTAATGATAATGATCATTCTGGAGCGATGAGTACCGTTTAATGATAATGTTAATTCGTAAAGGGTTGAATTGGTATTTAATCGTCATCGAATACGAATTAATTTGATATCTCTGATCGACATAAAATATATATAAAATATTTTTGTTCAAGTAGCCTGGGAGAACCGAAATTTGTGGAAATCAAAACAGTTTTGTACTGTATTGTATTATTGTTTACGAGAATATTTAAGTACTTAGTAATCCACAAGTTCTTTATTGTAAGAATATAAGTGGTAGTAGTTCATTAAAATTAACAATTATTCATCACGATTAGATTCATTTAAATTACGTAACGATAGAGACGACAACCAAGCTATGAGACATTTTTTTAAAACTACTCAAAAATATACAACAAAATAATATATAGTAACCAATAAAAATATCATCATCGGGACATCTCCAGAGCGTACAATTTAAATAATACGCGTACAAATTAAAAGAATGAAAAGTACGATAATGTTAACCAGTAACAAAAATGAGAACGTACGAAAATACAAAAAATAGAAATAGGCGAACGTTATAACATAGAATTGGTTCTGTAATGAGAAATTAATAGCCATCGTCGTAACAATACCTCTGTTAATGATCATTGTTGAAGAATGAGTGCTATTTAATGAGAACGTAAATTCGTAAAGGGCTCTTTTGATATTTCAAAGATCGTGACATTAGGTACTTGCCATACTGTCTTCTATTAAAAATATTGTATTATTTATTAAAGATGTAAAATTTTAACATCTTGATGTTTATTGAAGGCAGTAAACGGTTATTCGTATGACAATACATTGACAAAAATAGCATTAGAAAATGCCCATGGGCTGCAGTGAACACTTAACATTAGGTGGCCTGCATGCTCGTTTGCCATTCCGTCAATATATTCAAATATATAATTGGCACTGAGATATTATTGTTTTACATCTGAAGCGAGAAAAATGTATTCGTTTACGCCATCTCAATATGACAAGCAATGTACCGAATTGATATTTCAGCGATCGTCGCTTAATAAAGAGGCGTAATTTACGCTTTCAACGCTGATTTAACTGAAAACGTTTACATTTGTGGAATTCAATGGCTTGTTATTGGTTTCGCGAAATGTTAAATTGATTGAAACATTCACCGGAGGGATTTATAAGTTATATAATTGTCGCTTTGTTGAGGTATATTATACATTTATATGTATCTATTTCTATGTGGCGAAGATCGTCTGATAGTACAGATAAAGTATTCGTTATAATCGTTTAAGTAGCTACTTATTCAACTTATAGATAATAGATATTACTGTACCTAATAACTTTATAGGTATTTAGAAAATTCTTTATTATAGCGGCATTTCTTGGTTATGTCAGTTCAGATTAGGCTTTATATGTATATGTATTATGTGCATTTAAATCGGTCAGCAGGGCAGGTATGGTGCATTTAATCTTAAAATTAAAGTAAACAGCACTCATATAATATAAATGTTTATAGTAAAACAGTGGTTTTTAAGGGTAATTTTCAGTGCAAATGTCGATTTATTTTTATTTTTCCTTAGAAACTAAAATGATATCACGAATTACTTAAAATTTATACTGAAAAAGAAAACAATATTTTACATAAAAAATACGATAAACAATTTGCACAAATAACTACTCGTAAAATAAGTTATCGGTCTAACATAAAATTATATAGTCAAAAAGAGCCTTTCTTCGTTTTATTTGGAAGACGTAAAAGGGACAGTGAAAACGTTTAGTAGTTGCTAGTTATAGCTTCATGTCCCTTTTATGGTTAGAAACGTGCTAAATTATAATTGTATACAACTGTCTCTATAAACAAAAGCGTCGGCAAATTTATCACTTATATCGTCGTGTATAGCAATTGAAATAAAATTAACCGTAAGATTCATATTTAAGAATGAATGAAACGTTTCATAAAATAATAAATAAAATAACGTTTCACAGTCATAGCCACACACTAGAATTCACTGCGTTCTCAACACTCAGAAAGAAACAAGCACACAAACACCCAGACCATGTACAGAAATCTAAATTCATCATTCAAATTTCTGCCGTTCTGAGAATCGAACTCTAATGAACTCTTACTCCAGGACTCTAAGAACAAACGTTGTTTGCGTAAAAAACAATAAGTTGTCCATAACTCATATTCTTAAAATATTAAAATTTGCGAAATCGGACTCTGAGACTAGACTTATTTTAAAAATAATTAAAAAAAAAATGCCTAAAGAGGAACATGAACCATAGCTTACATGCGAGGGGTAAGAAAGCCCGATTTACAAGTCAGACCGTGAAAGACCGCCTTTTGGACTAATAAATAAATTTGAATTTCAAAACACCTACACCTATTTTACAATCTCCGTGTGAAGGAAACGAAAACAATATACATATTAGGAAAATTCCACGAGATCGAATGTAGCAGAAAATAGATTATAGCTCATGATTGAAAATGAACCCCCATTTATCGTACATCGATGTTCTAGCCACATTGGTGAGTTCCATGTTGGTTTTCAATATCGCAGTATCCGCATATCCTCAAAGGGCGATAAATCAAATAGAGCGGTATCATATCGGGCATGCAACGGTGCACGCAATGAATATTGTTTCTCATAACAATTTAGTTCGATACAAACAAATTTAAATAATGGAACTTTCATAAAGGAAAAATGTTTTAACACTGTGGTAATATACAATCTCGTAATAAAATGAAATATAAGTGTCTTCTGCCAAACAGTTCAAACTGAAAAAGCAGTTCTCACAACGGTGTTCTAAGGCTGAAATAGATGCAGCGGTGATGCCGCCGTAGGAATACCACCTTCGAACTTTGCATAGTTTAAAAGCATATGAATGGACTTTAGTACTTACTTGGATAAGATCTATTTGTTAAGCAAAAGATACATAATTATGACCACTCTGTTGTAAGCTCCCTCAATCGTTATAAAAGCAAGAGCTCAAGTTTGCTTTCAAAGTACTTTGCTGTTTTCCCACTGATACAATGAACTGTAAAATACATATAAGTAAATAAACTGTAAATATGATTAGATAAATTTAAATTTCTGTCTTAAATTTAATATATTAATAATACTGTAATGTATTTTTTTTAATTTCATAACCCGAAAATGCCAAACTCCTCTCTCTACATTACTTATTTTAGGACTTGTAGCTTTCTATATTTGATCTAACAATATGATGACATTTGTTTGTTTATTAAAACCAATAAAATTATGCAAAGTGATTAAGTGGCAAAATCTATAACAATGCTAAAATGTATCTAATAAATCTAGAACGTAAGGTATCATATAGGTCGTGCATCAGCGTGGACGCAATGAAAATTAATTTATGTTGTCATTTATTTAAACGGATATAAATGGAATTATGTAACGCTCGCAAAGTTTACGTAAGTAAACTATAAATTTAATTTGTGATGGATTGTGCTTTTCAATAATATTTATTTTACAATAAGGATAACTAGTAAAAGGACTATTCTAATAAATGAATTATGATTGTTAACAAATTACTGTTCCACTTCTAGCAACACATCTTAGACACGATAATGCCTGATGGGCTACCGCCTATACAACGCCTGCACGCATTTGGTCAGTTTAAATTAAATTAAAACCGAAACACAGCAGTTCTCACACAGCTGTTTTACGGCAGAAATAGGGACTCTACCACCATTAAAAATTGTTTAATGCTTCACTTACCTGAAAGGATGGAAATGGTAATTAAAACTCCCTGCATCGACAAGAAAATGTAGATACACTTAGCTGAATTTATTTAAGATTTAACAATTAATTACTGTCCCATATCTGGGCGCGGTTCCCCTCTCAATTATGAGAATATAAGCCACCGCGCTCGTCAAAAGCAGATAAGTGGACTGCACAGACCATTTGAGAACATAATAGAAAACTGTAAGACATGCATGCCGGTTTCCTCACGATGTTTCCTTCAGGGAAAAGGAACTTAACGGAGCGGGGGATCAATTCAATTCACTACGCTGTCACTGATAAGTATTAGATTAGCACACTATTATAGGGACACCAACTTCGAGTCATGACTAACATACTGATTTCTAACTCAATGTTACCGACATGAATGTCTCACTAAAACAGTCGATACATTCAATTACCAAGGGACACAGCGCCGCTGCTATCTAGTATAGCAACATACATTAAATCGGCGTGTCTGCTAGTCAATTACTGCGCCACGACGGAGCGTGAAATATCGAAATGTTGATCAATAAGGCTTAATTGATCACTAAAATATGTAGACAATGGATACAGAGTTTCCTGATGGAAACAACAAACTGGTAGAGTTCTGAAGTGGAAGAGAGATGGATAATAGAAATAAACAGGACGGAAATTAAATGCAGAATGCGTGCCGCTCGAAGTCGAAATTCTTAACAACTATCAATGCTCACCAAGATAAGGAAGTGAAATATGCTCAAACACTATGAGGATGTGTTGATCACTCTTATGTTGACTGTTGGCTAGAGTAATAATATATCGAAAATATCTTCAAGTTAGTCAATTAACGCTAGTTCGACAGTCGCAGTTCGACAGTCGCGACTAACAAGAAAGCTCGAAGGGACCGAGAGATACGAGGCTGGGGTTGACGCAAATACGATTCGAGCACACTCAACCCTCTTACAGAATTGTACGGGAAAGTGTATTGTCACTAGACTGATCATAGTGGAGTTAAATGTGAAAGTCTGCTAGTGATATGTGCTATATTAGGGATATTATTCAGTTTGTTAATTAACTTGTGTGTAACGTGGTTCGACAGTGGTAAACAAATAAACGGGAAAGACCACAGAGATAAAAGTGGCTTGGAATACATGCAATTAAATCTTAAGCGCTATGGAAATCTAATGGGATCCTATGGGAAAGTACATAACGTACTAGAATAAGGAGTAACATATCGGAAACATCACGAAGTTAATCAATTACCACTAGCTCAACTGTCCCAACTAACAAGCAAGCAGCTCGAAGCGCCGGAGAGATAGGAAGACAAGATGCGTTCTGGAAATTCTAAGGACGTGCTTGCACGATAAGCTTCGAGTTGTGTTTAAAACTAATAATAAAACAGTTTTCAGGTGTCTTGTGTCGGGGCCATATTAAAAAAAAATGTTTTTTTGCTCAGTTTAAACAATTTTGAAGAATTTTAACACTTAGCCTATAAAAGAATACTGTACTGATCATGTTTGAACTCATAAGGAAAAAGCACAACGTACTCGGTATCAACACAGAACCATTAAAATCTATAAAAAAAGTTTCCTACACCGCGTACAAATTATGCCAAAGAAGTCGAAGCGAAGATATCGTATCGCCGAACCGTATTCATTTGTCTTGGCGAATTGTATGTGGAATCACATGTCAAATGGCCCATTCGGGCAGCCATTGCTATAGTATGGACGCGCCACAACTCTCCGGGATTTATCTAAGTGCCTGCATAAATGCGCCAGTACTTCGTTATGTTCGTGCTATCTACCCTCTTGTTCTGCTTAGTCTGATGTTGGTTCGGTTTAAATTGGTACCGGTTTAAAACAACCGTGGTATTGGTATAGCTTGTTTTAAAAGCAATTACCCCACAGCGGCAATCTTAAAAGGAGGTTAACATGCCCCGTGTGAGCGATATGACGTATACGAAAATAAATTTGAGCCCACTGAAAACTTACTTTGTAACTGGTTATGATTGTGTTGCAACGATGCGATGATTAAAAAGCAATTTATTGTGCCGATAACGACCCAAATTTATTGTTAATTTTCTTATTCGTGAACCCACGTACGTTTCGTTTATTTTATTTTTGTTTGTTCTTTTGTACGCATACCGTGTCCACATTAAAGGCACATGCACAAACATGCAACGTCGCACCGCACCTTTTGAAACTTACTAAATATCATATCTTAGTAATTTGTTTTTTTTTATATTCTGTTGATCCTAAAATATTAAACGATTTATGAAACTTTAAAAATTTCACAATAAACTTGGCATGGGCCTGGTGGTTTAAGATATTGGTTTAATTGAATACTTTTTGATTAGAATTTTCTGAACGAAGACGTTACGTCTTTAAAATTAAAATTACATCCTAGGTTTGAAATTTGGCTTCTCACTCCGATGGGACAGTTTTCGTATCCCAGCGCACCTCTGGCTTTGCAGAGATTGTTAAATCGTCAGTGGAAATCAATTATAAATAAATAAATAACGCTTCACATTCACAGCCCCACAGTAGGTTTTATTAACCTGTGTCGTGGGTGCCATGGACACACACAGTAACAAGCACACAAATACCCAGACCAGGTACAGAAATCTAAATTCATCATTTAAATTTCTGCCCCGCTGGGAATCGAA
>DWKW01001231.1:0-13233 GCA_018250115.1 Doberes anticus | reverse complement strand
GTCTTTCTTGGCGTAAGTAATCAATGTTTGTACTTCCACAAAACTTCTAAGCTTCATACTGTAAATTGGTAATTTTTTATATACGACTTTGTTCTAGGGGCCCGTCGATATATATCTTTTGTCCTTTGATGTGTCTAGGTACCATATTAAAACATATACATGTATATATTTTATATACAAATATATTTACTACAACGTTCTTGGGCAGCGTAGATTACTACAACACTTCATCCAATAGGGCTTAAATTTAGAAAAAAGAATCCAATGTTCTTGTTTAATTACATGCCAACGCTATTTTTTATTTAGTTTTAAAATGTTACCAATACACATTAAAGAACAAAAGACTACTTGTTGACATCGAAATTAACTTCTATCTAACCTTTTTTTTCAACGACAAAGAGCTCAGACTTATATTTTAGTGAACATATTTCTAGAAGCTCGCAATCAGCTGTAAAATATAAGACGTCATTCGTCACTTATTTCACTAATTCTAACTCAAAAAGCTCAATTCTGAAGTTTTAAAATTTAATATTGAAATTAATCTAAGGTCAATAGTTATTTTCATTTGATAACTGTAAGGACAATACCTTGACCAAACCCGTCAAACATACGTAAATCTGTGTGATATAAGCAGGGCGTGGGCTTAAACCACTCAAGGGGATTGGTAGTGTATTTCTCACTATTTTCGAACCTCAACATTTCATTTAAAAATTAAGTCCAAGAACGTTTTTCATAGGGCTATCGCTGTATCTCGACTAAATGCTGAACACAAAGAATGGCGCTCTTATATTGTAGTAAACGCCGTAATGGCTGGCTCAGTCATGTGTAAGCAAGTGTAAGTACCTATCTTCGGGTCGAAGTTTATCGGTACCAACAAACCGTGCCGCCCCGCAACGCAGGGTAATGCGTACTTTTGCTTTACGTTCTAATTTTAACTATTTTAATCCGTTAATTACTCCTTAAAACACGCACAAACGGTAGGTTAATCGATTCTATTGTTTAATTAAATAATTAAATTACTTATAACATTATCTGTATCTCATACCTATACATTAATATTGCCAGTTACCCAAACGCTTTGTTTAATTTAGTTAGGTTTTACAGATTGGTACTATAGGGGTGCTAAAAAATAGCAGTTTTTGAAGCTCGACTCACATGATCAATATAATTTGACAATGAACTCCGATAAGTCAAATTTAAATTATTTTTAACACGTAGTAAATTAAAAATAGGTACTTAGATAATCTAATCAAATTGTTGAGTGGTGTGCCATGTAACAAGTTTTCATTGTTTACATTGAAAGAAGGTCAGGTTCGTAAACATAGAAAAGTTTCCTCAGTAGATAACTTAGAGGGCAACCTGAAGGTTAAAACACTAAATTATGTTTCCGAATCACTTATGCATAGTTTTGTAAGAACGGCATAAAATAAGCAAAACTTTTAAAATATTTCTTGCTAGAAGTTTTCAATGAATTAGGCAAGGTAGTCACAAGGAAGCACCTTCGGGATTCATGCAGATTGTCCGGAACAGTGTGACATAAATCCAAGAAGTCAAAATGTAGCGGACATACGAGCTGATCTGAGGAGGCTGAGCACCGTGTAGCACACTACGGCACAAACAGGTAGCGAACACGGAATATAGAGCGGCGGGCGGGCGCCGGGCGGAGCGGTACCGACACGCTCAGAAACAACCTAAATAAAGCAGGCCAGCAGGGAGTAGCCGTCTCGGCGGACGCGGAACGCGCACACACGCGGCCGCAAGCCCGCCACACACCCGCGCCTCTCACACACTCGCCGCACGCACACACCTCTCGCCAGACGAAAATAAAATCCACGCGACGACGTATGCGCCATGCAAATAGGAAGGCGGCCTGGCATATTTAACACGAGCCGCCCGAATGAACGAGGAGATCCTTACGTTTCGTAGCACTGTCGCAAGACGGTCACGGGCGCAGCATCTCAGGCCGCGGGTCGGCGTCTCTGGCTCGGAGATCTCATCCGAAGGCGCCGTCCGCAACTCCAAACTGGTTTCGTGGGCGCGTTCAGATTCCGGTGGAAAAGTACACGATTGTGACGTCCACGAACATTCGGCACTCGCGATAATGCGCGCCTGCCGCTCCGGTCACTCGGCAGGAAAATCAACGGGCGGAGATTAGTATGAATGATATCATAGGTCTATGCACGATCGGTGTAACACCAACGAGGTGCGACGTCGGCGCAGGTCGCAGCGCGACTGGCGGCGGCACTACGCGGAGCCCCGTGCGTAGTGAGTGGCCGTGAGGCGCGGGGACGAGGAAACCCGGCGCGAGTACGGCGCGCCCGGCCGCGGCCCACGCGAGAGGCGGGGGCGGGGGACGCGGATTAATCACGTAGTAAGTATGCCCCCCGGGGCCACGCCGCCTCACCCGCCCCGCAAGATAGAACCTGCGCCCGGCCGATACGTGAATAAATACTAAATGCAATACGAACGCTCGTCGTGTTAGACTGTAACCGGACACTTCTCGAACTTAAATGAATTCCTACGTGAGCGTTGCCACCGAATCTTGCCCCCATATGTCGAATGCCCGTCGGCTGTCCGGCTGCGAGGCGCCGCATTTCTGTCCACTACATAATTTTGTGATGCAACTCGTTAAACGTATATGAAAGTTATCAATCGACTTGATCGAAGAATTTATGGAGGTATCTTTTACAAAGTAACTATTAAATAAAATGTTTTTCAGATTCATATGATTAAGAAAACTTTTCTTATTCCACCTATCCGAAAAGAATTGTTCTCTACATAAATCCATTTCTATAGATAAAGCTCTATGTTTTGTAAGCTTTATCTGCAGCGTTTCGGTTCGAAATGAGTATTGTAATCTCAAGTAATTGACTTGGTTTTAGAAAGCCTTACAGGATCCCTCAGTAAGCGCGACAGGTTTTAGCGAAATTACCAGTGTCTTTGGTCGCCGGTAGGTACACCTAATCCTCCGCCTGCCATTGTTCGAGAAACGGTTCCTGAGAATAGAAAATAAAAAGAATCGGGTCGGTCCTTGAGGACAAATGGCTCGGCTATTACATATTCTTTTGTTAGAAAAATACGTTTCGCTTATCTTGATTAACGTCCTGATATACTCGAATTTGGTTGTAACTTCTGTAAAGCAATGTTTAAGAGTGTTTATTCATTACGACTTTATGTGACAATGCAATTACACATAACCCTCTTATCGATGTTAGGTACATTACAATAAATGTTTCAGGAGGTTTTCATAAGTCTTAGATATAAATGTATCGTATATTAAATTGTTTTTATAAATAAAAGATAAATCTTTTTGATCGACAATACAATAATTACCCACTTGAATGCTTACGCAAACTTAAAATCCATCCAAAAAAAACTGTCATCATTATTGCTTTACATACAACAAATTTAAGTAATGTAGAGCTACTTACATATTTCTAATGCTACATTACGCTATCATTTAAAAAAGTAGCGTCTTCAACGCGTTGAACTCTTTGCTAAGGGTCGTCAATCGATTTGTTACGCTTAGGCGCAGGAACCGATTTTAACTTGTTTTTTACTATATTCACGATCACTGCTCTCTTTCTTAAGCCTGTAAAAAAATAATCACAATGCGTCATGTATCAGCAATCGTAGAAGAAAATTTCGTATAAAATTTAGTCAAAAGTAAGCACAATATCATGTCCATATAAATATATATTAGTTACACAATGTACAACAACACAGCAACAATCTACACGACAGTAGAGTCGTAAGAAATACTATCTTAATTTTGTAGAAGTACAAGATTTCATACAAAAATTGTCTGCAATATTAAACCATTATACCACACGTATAATACCAAACGTCTAAACATGACAGTAAATTGCATAGAATATTATACGACAACGCTGATAGTTTTACCGGGCCCTTCCGCCACCAACACCGTACTACGAGTATGGTCAAACAGGTAGTAAATTCGTTTGTGTTACGATCCAGTAAGCATTGTTAGTATGCTAGTTGTAACGGAATTTTCGTTATGTTATCTTCACTCCTGATATGTTTATATTACAATTTTGAACGGTGTAGTTATAGACTCCAAAATAAAAAATAAAATTTAAGCATCATTAACTGTTCTTAAATACTAAGTTATGCGCTAAAAGAAATTCAAACTCTATTCAACAATTATACATCATCATGAGCAAACCATTATTGTCCCTGGGGACAGGTCTCCTCTCAGAGATGAACAGGTTTAAGCCATAGTCCACCACTCTGGCCAAGTTGATTGGCGTGCTTCACATGCCTTTGAGAATATTTAGGTGATCTCTCAGGCACGTAGGTTCCCTCGCAATATTTTCCTTCTTATTTTGAAATAATTATAATTTGTTAAAAAATTGTTTCGGGAATTTTGAGGTGCGGTGCCGGGAACGGGAGTTCGTGATTCTTAACCACTAGGCTATCTCTGTTTGCATTACTCGTTACGACTTGCACGACAATTATGCATCAACAACAAATTTTATGACATATCATCAATCCATTATTGTCCCACTGCTGGGCACAGGCCTCCTCTCAGAGATGAGAGAGTTCAGTCCATAGTCCACCATTGTCGGAGTCACACACCTTTGAGAACGTGCTGGAGAACTCTCAGGTATGCAGGTTTCCTGACGACGTTTTCCTTCAACGTAAAAGCGTTAAAGTGATAAATAATTCATAATACGCACATAATTTCGAAAATTTTTAATAGACATAAGAGTAGAAATAGAAGTGCGTTCCGGGATTCGAACCTCGACCCACCATAGTTGGGGCGATATGCTAAACCCAGTGGTTTGCCGTCACTCATTTTTGTGATTTTATGACAGAAACAGACTAATACAATCAAGTTTAGTGATTCGCTTTCCAAGCCGTACATAGTAGTAAACAACGCAAGGCACAGGTGAAAACACGTCAACAATATTCAACGTTCTTTGTTTTTAAAAACACTTGAAACATGTTTCATGTTTGATTTGACGGTCGCCGTGCCGTGGGATGGGCGTTCGAGTTACGCGTCGGCAGACGTGACCATATCGCTATGTTTTTAACGGGACTGTCTCGTTTTCGCTATGTATTCCACCGTCCCATTGTCCCGTTTTCGGATAACGTGCAACTTCGAAATGAACTAGGAAAAACCAAAACTCCACTTTATCGCAGGTTTCATATATGTAGGTGAAAGTGTAGCATCGCACTTGAAAAAAATGCCAGTTAATAATTGAAGCATTTAAGACAGTAAATTAATTAAATAAAAATAAAAAACGTAGAGAATTTTATTTTATTTTTAATAACCGAACAGCAGACGGTCATGCAAGCTACCTGATGTTAAGTGGTCACTGCGGCCCATAGACTTCCATATCAAAGCTCAACGAGGGCTGAAGTCCTAAGTGGGGTTGTATGCGTTGCTACTTGTAAGTTGGATACTTCCTGTCTATTTTCTTCTGCCTAACCGTACCGTACAAACCGAAACACAGCAGTTCTCACATTGCAGTTTTATCTACGATTATCACTATCTTATATCGAAGGCTCACCTAAACTGCCTAGTTTAGTCGAAACAGCGGTCTTTGTAAGTTCGGTCATATTGCAGGTTGTGTATGGATATCCGTGAGCTACAGTGACCAGTAAACATTCTCGTTTGGTATTCCTTAAAAATAATACAAAAGAAAGTGTACACTCAGGCAGGCAGCTTATAAAAATGATAGCAAAGCATTTCGTCCATCACTGAATTCAATCACCAAAGCCTTTTAACCCAAAGTATTCGCGTTTTCATCCGATGGGTGTATGAGACAGACTTCTGTTTTCCAAACTGGGACTTTGCTGTAACTTTTATAGTGGGATATGATGTAAGTGTCTGTAGGCTACTCTGTTATTCATATTCCATTAACACTCATCCCGTTCAAATGCAAGAAAAAAATGGTCACACGCGGGTAGTCCTCAAAGCTCGCTGGAGCATGACGGCCGACAGGTGCGCCAGCGCCTCGTTCATGTGATCTACCATGTCACTGCTTCTCACCGTTCACACTAAAATTATGAACGGACGAAAAAATGAATGAACACGTTAGTGCTTCATTTAGCACACAATGCCCATTACTGTAGATACGTGTACGAGATGTACGTGCATTACGAGTACGTAAAATTTTGATTCTTATGTGAAATTAAAAAGGTAATTTATAAATTTTTACCTATTAATTTGCATCTTCTCTTTCACCACCGATCACAGTTTACACTATTATCATGAAAGGCCGAAAAAAAAAAACACACACACAGAATAAACTTAGTGCTTCATTAATCATTAAATATGTATAACTCCATTTTTAGAACACTTAGCAAAATTAGCAAAAAATAAAATCATCTTAAAAATTAAGAAGTACCTAAGAAACGCATATAACATACAATATAAAATTATTATCAAGGAGGCATCCTCATATTTGGTAAAGCCTTTATGGGTGGACAACTCACTAGATCACACGACTGTTTTTCATTTATAAATTCATAAATGTCCGATAAAAATGATTCGCGGGTGATTTTTAATACTCGTTGAAGAATTCTTCTTTATCTCTAAAAATAAATTATACTTTAACAAATTGATGAAAGAGTTATAAAAGGCTGTTATTTTAAATACAAGAAATGGGTTGAAATTCATTTTTTTTTCTATGATTCTATATTTCTATAATTCTATCAATTCTTTAACTATGTATATCAGAAGTTCTTTATAGCAGTAATCTTTACCTTTATAATACATAATTAAAGGTAATTGGAATCAATCAGTAAATTTTTGAGATATTTATATTAACTAAGATTTATTTTCATTCGGGATGTCATTTGTTGTCTGTTGTCATGTTTGTTTACGAAAAAATTGGTTTCAGCCATTAATGAGTAATGAATGAATTGAATCATTAACTGTCAATCAATGAATTCAATTACAGGCATTGATTGTAGTAGGATTTAAATATTTTATTATAGACGATAAATTATAAAAATAACGCAATTGTATCGTTTCTTCGTTTTATGCGTACAATATTTAATACTATAATGTATAATACTAAAGTAACAAACAAAAAGTTAAACATCCAAATTGAATATTTGGATAAAGCTCACTGTGACTCTACGTTTATGTATATCATGAAGCTCTGCATCTTTTTTGTATTCATTATTACCACATTTTATTCCATACTAAACTACTTCAGGAATCACCTAAAAACAACTTACATGTACATTATATAAATAAATACCTTCTGCAGTATTATAAATTTGTAACGGGCCCGTGTCTGCATTTTAAAAACATTTTTAAGAATCAACCTTCTCCCGCTGTCTATATCGACCATTTAGAGGTCTCTAAAAAGCTTTTGAAAATTTACAAAACATGTTATTTTAACTATTGTAAAAATACGATTGATAAAAAAATCTAACTCTTACTTTTAATTAATATAAAAAATAAAATGTCCCCCCTTTGATTGCATATTATCAGTGATCGGTAAAATATCAATATGCAATTGATCGAAGATACATGATACTAGCGATGGTCACATTCCGACGGATTAGTGATGCAAATTAAAGAAAAGGTGTTTAGTATAGAACGAGTTAGATCAGCATTATGTAAAATAGTTGAAGTGAACTGCACCTGATTGCAGTTTGTTGACACGAAGCCCGTCTCCGTATAAGCTGACGAACGTATTTGAAGTCGATTTTGATACCAAGAGGAAACAATTAGGTTACTATAATATTTTTACGCTTACTTGTAAATATTATACCTACATACATTGTGTATTCCAAACACACGCACACACCAATTAAATAGGAAAAAAATAAAATAAACTAATTATTATTCATTAAAATTTTATTATTTTTTATTTAAGATTACATTCTATGATTTATTTATTTTTTAAACTGTCATCCAAAAATTCAAATAAATTAAAGTAATAAATACAAAAGTTATAAAAATCAATTCGAACAAATCTAAATTTTAAGGTAAAGTAAAGATTGACATGAAAAATTGCAACATTATTGTTGTTAAGTTATCTTACTAATACTTTAGGAATACTATTGTTTCGGAGAAAAGACCTTTCTCTAATGTTTGTCGTATTTTCTTTCTATTCTGGTAATGTTTCTGATGTATTTTATCTGTGGATGTAGCTAGCCGGTTTGGCGAACACTTCCAACTATACGTCCGTCTACCAACGCAAAGCTATAATTAGGTATTGCTCTTTTATTATTACTCTTCCTTTATTATAATTAAGAAGCATTCCACGGGCAAGCTGGCCATCACATGTTAGTTGTCGCTGCACGTCATGGACATCCACATCCGAGGATAGATGGCGGCGATGTTATTCCTGAGGACTAAATTAATACGCCTCCTGTCCAATGTAGTCTGTTTAGCAACATTCTTCAAGCCAAAATACAACAACGGAACTTCTGCTGCTTTACAGTAGGAATAGGAGCCGCAGTGATGGTGCCGCCGCAGACGAGCCTTCGAGGTAAGGCTACTGTAGTAGTGCTATCAAATTTTGATACTCTTCGTTTTTTTTAACAACTTTGTAAAGGCATTATTTAAATATTTACTTCAGTCACCACTCTAAAGTATGTAATAAAATAAGGAAGCTTGTAACTTCTGTGCGTTACTATATCATGATTTTATATTTTCTTATTGAAAAATACAAATTCCCTTTTTACCCTTACGGAAAATGATATTGAGGCTGCCAATACTACTTCATGTGCCTACTCGTAACACATGTACGTACCACAGCTGGGCACGGAGCACCGATCCTTTGAACACCTAGAAGAATATTTGGCATAAAATAATCAATGTGAAATGTTTTTATTTTAAATTTGTCGAAAATTAGTTTCGTATTAAATCTTATTAATGCAAAAAACTGACCAGTAGGACCAAATCTTACATTATCTAACTGGTAATAGATTTGGTTATCGATCCAATTTTAAATATAAAATATTGTTCAAATATATTGTTATAAGTAACAATTGTATTAAATTGTATTAATATTGTAGCGAGCTATAATTTTCTTTTACGAATTCTGCTATTAAGCTTACTTATTAAACGATTCAGCACATTGTTCTGGCATTCTCACACTAACATTTAAACATTATATTGTTCCAATTTAATTACAGTTATAAATAGTATCTATAAAATAATGACACAAATGAGTGTCGTCTTCTTTCGCACTCCAAACATACATACATATGTTGGCTCCCAAATTAAACACACTGAAATTGCGGATATTTCAACTTAATCCTCAGGGATAGCAGTGAGGCTCATCCGTGACTGAGTTAATAAAGTACTACCACTTCTAAAGAGGTTGGCTGTAAGATGGATCAACATCAGACGTCATGTAATTTCGCTAGCTACTTCTATAACATAACCGTACTATGGACTCTGGAAACTACAACCAGTATTACTTTAATTCCTCTTAATAGAGATCCAACGGCAATAAAAGCATTTACGAGGGCAACATCGTAAACAAAAGCTACATGTTACACAAGGAACCGGTTTGATGTTCTATGTTTTCATTTAATGAAGATTTGAAACGAATCAGTAATATTAGTCATAACGGATTCAGCGGTGGAGTTCTAATTGAATTAATGATGTTCTACAGATAATAGATGGCAATTTGTTTCAAATTGGTAATTTATATGCTATCTCGGCGTCTTACTTACAAACAAGAATGAACTGAAGTGTAGCAATGAGTAAATTCATTGTTTGTTAATGTTTTCCATAGAAATAAAGAGGCTTGCAGGTATGCAGTGTTTGACTGTGACAAATAATTCAAAAAATGTATCTGAAAAAGACTTAAGCAATTTAAAAAAGCAAATGTGTCCATTGATTAACTAAGTGTACGAAGTGTTAATTATTTTATGTCAATATATTTTCCTAGTAGGTATATGTCAACGCAGTACGCGTACTGAACGATCAATACGTAATTCAGTTTCAACCGATATTGTTCACACTTAGTTGCAACAAAAATTAAGTCTGATTTTATCATATTATCATATAACTGTGAGAGTCCCTTTTAAATCGATTCTGTGCCTTTTGTACGATTGGCTCACTAACAGACAATCAAACAAAAAATACTTAAAATATATTTTAACTTCAGAGATGCATAGATTGCATAAATGAGTTTAAAAAAACATATATACTTTTAACCGCACATTGTTGCTATTCATGAGCAAAAAGATACATTTCAATTGACCTCTCAAGTGTACCTACATATTACATAGAGTTATACAAGCTATTTTCCATTTAGGAATTCACACATTTTTTAAGTAGCCTATGAACTTGTCCAAGTTTCTAGCGAACCCCATACCAAATTTTGCAGAAATCGGCTCGGCTGTTTTTGCATGATTGACTAACAAATATTTATTTATTAATCATTCAGAAACTTTTCTGTTTTTAGTACAAAGTAGGATAGGATTGATGTATGAACATACATAAAGGGCCGGGACAATTTTATAATAGTATTTAATAAACAAAACAGTCCCGTGGATAAGAATCTCAACTCCCGTCCAGATGAAACCCGGCCCGATTTTAATCCTACATGCCCGAAAGGTCCCCATATTGTTCTCAAGGCACGTTAAGTCTTCCGATCCTAACATGGTCATCGTGGTGAACTATGGCCTAAATCCGCTCAACTCTGAGGGGAGACCTGTGCCCAGTAACAATAATGGGTAGATGATGATGATATATGACACATGTAGATTAATTAAATCTACGAGTCCGCAGTATTAATGTCGCTAATTCGTAACCGCTGGCTAACACCAATGCTCATTAATAACACCTTCAACCCACATAGCAGACGCACTACCAACTATATGTAATCGAGTGTTACGTCTGGCAACGGCAGAAATAGATGAAATGTCAGACTAGAATAGCGCGCATAATGCATTTGACGCAGTCCAATCGTAGATTTGTTGTATCATTACGCGATACTTCCAGGGATGTTTAAAGATTCGTAAATGGTAAAGTCATGATAAGCCTCAAAAATGAGCCGAGGAATCAATGAAAACCTTCTACGAGGACATTACGTATTCACGTAAAGTTAAGTAGCTAATCAGCTAGCAAGCTCGCAGGTCACTTTATATTATCTGGTCGCTGCAGCCCATGGATATTCAAGCGAGTACTGCCGGTTTAAGATAAAAATACGGCAGTGGCAGGCTCAACATAAAAGCGCAGCTTTTAAAATGATTACGACAATATACGAAATTAATGATACATGAATAACCGCACCCAAACATGAAATACGAAATATCTCTCACGAAATAATAATTAATAATAAAAATCTCGGAAAAGGGGACACATGAATGGTGTTAGAGTGTATTTGGACTCAGAAATTAAAGTTTTCACTCATAATTGCATCGCAAGATTTTGTTATGTCGACCGACGAGAAAAAGTTGTTAGACACATCTAAACTAGTCTTAAAAAAGACCTATCCTGTCAAGTCTATCGCTTCAAGATTTTCCCAAATTTTTTACTGGACTACAACATGTACACATTGCGTTGCGCCATTTGTGACGTACGTTAAGTGCTTATTCGAAGACTAACGAACTTTGTCAGCCAACTGTAGCATACTGGACATTGAGAATGATGTTCGGAATTCCTAGTGGTATTGAGATTAAAGAACGCCGGCGCTTAAGATGCTTGTTTTACACTTAAAAGTGCATATAAACTTACAATATCTGATTACTATTACCACTGGCTTACTAAGTATTCTAAAATGTAGTAGATCATCTAAGTAGGTACAAATGTATTTCGAAGTTCTGCGGGTTGCCCAAACTCGTTTTACCATTTTTGTGGAGCAAAACACTTATGAAATCATTATGTATTTCTATGAAAATTTTCATATCATTTCATAATTATGCAACTAGGTAGATTGATAACGGTGATTGGTAAAATATCCAATACAGATTGTAGTAAACTTTCTGTTTTCTAAACTCCAACAAAGATCTATAATTGTTAAATGTCAATATGATACATGGAGTAATAAGATGGAAGAAATCTCAAATCTGAATTAATTTATTGGTCATATTTTCCTTAAAGCTTTCCTTCTTCCAATAATATAATTTACAAGAATACTAAGTGAGTGATAGCCCAGTGATTCTAATCCCGGCACGCATCACTATTGCTCGAAAAGTTTGCTTATCGTGTGTAATGATCGTACAAGCAATAATATAGCGAAAATTTTGGAAGCATGTGATGTAAGGTATGGAAAGTCACATTGTTTAAAATATGTATTTAATTGGTAAATTTTATTTTATTTGTGTAATTTGTATGTTAAATCGATAAATTGTTCTTGAATTGCATTAAACGGCATTCGTACGGCATTTGCAATCGACTAGAACATTTGTTATCCTATCTGAGGTTGGAAATGTAACAGGCGAAATCTTTAAGTAGTTTAGAACAAAGTATTACAGATAATAAAATATACATTACAGATTTTTTTGATGATGGAACTATTATAGTTCAGATAGTGGTATTTGATACATCAAGATTGTTCCTTCTCCGATCGATCAAGCGAGTTAGTAATCCTGTCAATTTCGGCGATAAAGTTGCTTGTATTATTGTTGTTTGAAACTTGTTGAAACTTGCTTGAAAGTATAGGAAATAGTTCTTTATTGAATAGAAATAAATATTTATTTACTTTTTGTAAATCGTATTGATCTTCATAGAGTTCATGTATGAAAAATTATAAATAGCTTATTTCATTGTCGTTAGTGAAAACATAGTTTCTACAGGAAAGTAGTAGAAATAATCTTAAATTAAAATATATTATTTAGTAGAACTACATTCCGCTTATTTTCGATAACTGTATAGTATTAGATGCTCATATAAAGTTTTTGTTTAAATGCATGTACTATGGGCCAACCGCACAGGGCCGTAGCACAGCGCTCCCGACTGGTGGGTCAGATGTTACTTGTAGTTGATGGTATTCGTTGCGTCGCGGCTTGCCTTTTTTTTATTCAAACATAGTCTTCGACATAAGACTCTACCACCATCAAGTTAAGTTTTGATGTTGGCCGAGCTTTATGTAGAAGTCTCGCCTACGGCGCCATTGTCGCTACGCCTATTTCTGGCAATTTAGTGCCGAGGAGTAGTAACGCAACCCCGTATAAATCTAGACAGAAATTCTGTCTTAAGGTTGGATGTCAATATCCATGGACTGCAGCACCCACTTAACTTCAGGTGGCATGCATGCTCGTTTGCTACTCATTTCATTTCAT
>DWKW01001230.1:0-13234 GCA_018250115.1 Doberes anticus | reverse complement strand
GCCTAACAACCCTTCAAAGCGAAACACATCAGTTCTCACACTGCTGCTTTAATGCAGAAATAAGTACAGCGGTGGTACCGCTGCAGGCGAGCCTTCGACATAAGACTCTATCAGCATCATTTTAGTAGTTTTTGGAGGCTGGAAGGCTGCGCTTTGTCAGTTATTATGTGCAAAATGAAAAAGATAACTGTCAAGGACTCTGGTGTACGGCTTGACTGCCCGAATGCAATACGGAGTGCGAATAGCCAGCTTACGGTAACGAGAACGAATTCACTTTTATGTCTTCTGAAAATATCAACATCCGAATAAATCGATTTGTCAAACAATAAAGCCCAACTTTGCGATTTTCATTTTCCGCTTCCATTTCAATATATTCCATACATTATACTATCCACCATATACCATAATAATAATAATATATACCAAAATATTATACAAACTTAGCTCATTTACTAGTATAAATAATTTAATAGGATAAATATTATTGTTACTGTTCTATCTACTCTTTTATATTTATACCATACAATACTATATTTGTGCTGTTATATTTACTATAGTATTTTGATGTTGAGAAGGTATACACACCTTCTCAACATCAAAATATTTACCTCACAAAGGAAAAAAATATTTTGTTACAATCCCAAGTAAACAAAACAAAATTCGACTGAAGAGATTATAGAATTGAGCGTTATAAGTATTTTTATTTGTCATAAATGTGGGGTGAACCTACATACTTGTCGGCTGTGAATAATATTTATGTATATGACATGCAGATAGACATAATACGGCAACATGAATGGTCAAGATTTGGAGAAATTATCGCTTTTTATTAAAAAGTACTTTGTTACGAAATACTGAAATGAAATTCACACCGTAAATAAAATGAGTATGAAAATAACACAGCTTCGTAATAATGTTTGGACGTGTTTATGCAATAGGTACTCGGTCTTTTAAGAGCGGCTTCTCCGTAAACAAGCCGAAATTGATTTTGAAGCTTACGGAACCCTGGCATAAAATTTCCCCCTCGGGAACCGTTGTTCTTCTGTTTTAATGTATGATCTTTCATAAACGGTTTACTGTGTGAATTTTATAACGCAAATGCACTGCTACTTTGGCCACGTGTGTATAGTTGGATATTTTACCATGATTTTCCAATGTCAATTGATAAAAAAGATATACTTGAAAGATTTACACGTAATCAAAATAGTCATGAATGGCAGTCTTAAGGTTGCTGTAAAATTGATACGAGCACTTAAGTCTGTTGCTCTTCAAGATAAAAAGATACCAATTTATTAGACTAACTGACCTAGGTAAGACTAGGTTAGTGGCCTAGCCGACAATTAAAATTTAAACTTTAAAATCGCCCCGATAACCGAAGATACCTGATATGGGAATATAAGCTGTTACCTATCAGGTGTTTCATCTAACCGTGATTTCAAATGCAGTGAAAATAGCTCCGAGCTTTCATCCTGTCTGAATACACCGAATGACTGAACAGACAGAGAACGTCCATATCATGCAATAATTTTGTAACTTAATTAAGCGTTCTACAGAAAAGATACTTTCATATAGAAACATCCAATACATTTGTCTGTATTCAATAAAGTGAGTGCACATTTATATTTTACGGGTGCGTAGCATTCCCTCGGGACGGAAGACTCCATTCGCACAGGCGCGGGTATCATAAAATCAGCATAAATTCCCGAGTCCTACATACTCACCTCATAACTCAGAAGTCAGTTTTAGCCTGTTGCACACACGTGTTAGTCAATTTGCTTCTAAACTTATATGTGCACAGAGCTTAATCTAGGCACTGTACACATATTAGCACTCGCTATTTAGTTATATTAAACAAGTTTGAACTAACATTTGCCAGCGAGCAAAATTATATTCACGACCCGTTGTGACACTGTTTCAACGCGTATTAAAATTGTAAAATACAACTAAAGGTAAGTTGGATTTTAAATATCAATGTAACATTTTTCTCTTAACATAAATTACGCTTGCATTGAAATTAAAAATAGTATCTACAGTTATTTCGTATTAAAGAGCCTTACCAGCTTTGTCTCTCGGCCAACCACAGCCACGCTTGAGAAGATGATTGAATGACGATTTTCAATTGAAATAAAAATGTCATGTCATGTTCATATAAACGCTTCAAGAACTTTATATTCTTATGAGCCCTTTATACATACTGTATAGTAAAGTAGGTACCTGGATAAACTAATAATATGTCTAGGCTTTTTGAAGTCATAACAGAGGTCCTAGCCAAGTTGCAAACGCTGCCAAGAGTTTCCATTTTTTTTTCATTACTATTCAAACGGCAAACGAGCATGCAGGCTACCTGATGGTAAGCGGTCACTGCAACCCATGGTTTCCATATCAAATCTCAATTAGGACGGAACTACTATCTTAGGTTGTATGTCGATGCATTGCTACCCCTGAGGACTAAATTTGAATGCCTCCTGTTCAGTATCTCCTGCCTAACTACACCCTTCATACCAAAACCCTCCAGATCTCACACTGCTGCTTCACGGCAGAAATAATTGCAGCGGTCGTGCCGCCGCAGGCGAGCCTTTGACATAAGACTCTACCACCATCTAAGAACATTTTTACTAACGCTAAAGCTTTGACGTACCGATCTTTGGGTGTTAACTATGGCTGTTATACGAAAGACTATTATTGTGTAACAAAGAAAATAGTGAAGAGAATTCACACTTATAACGAGCAATGAACGTTCAAGGAATTAAAAGCTATCATTTATAGCTTACTAAGCGATTGGGTATTTTATCGATATTTTTGATATTCCTAGTATCACTCTATCTGATGTCGCTGTATTTATTTGTTAATTTTAAATGAAGTTTAGTCCTGTAGTAAACTTAAGGTGGTGAAGGCAGTTGCCCTGGGTATACATACATAGGTTTATTATGCAATCTAATTTAGTAATGACTATAAAAATATACTGTTGCAAAATTGGGCCATGTCTTCAAAATTAATGAAGATATTTTTGAAAACCTTCATTTAGTAGCCTGAATTCAAAACATTTTTACCTGTTTGTATGTTTGATCGCCAATACATAAAAAAAACGAAACAGATTTTAAAGCCTATAGTTATAGGCTTGAATCTGCCTGAAAAATCGCTACAGTAGAACCAGTGATCATCAATAGCTTTACATCTCTGTAATACACAGCGTCATGTACTGGCGAGGTCAAATAAAATGGCTTTTTGGTTTTCACTCATATCCGGCGACAACGTCGCGGACGGTATAGTAAGTTCATAAAAATGGTCACAATTGTATAACAATATTTTGTTTCCGAAACCGATAGAGCAATTACTCAAGATCTGTGTGAATAAATGGAGAGACGGAGGCAAAACTCTATTATTTGTGAGAAGACAAATGTGCTCGTTTCAACCTGACTGCTTTCTTGGTGTTTTTTATTCTAAAGGTAATTTTGTTGACCCTACTGTTCTTTACAGCAACGCAACATTTTTAACATTAACATTTTTACATTTGCATTGCAATATATCTATAAAAATATAGGTAATTCATGTTCGTAAAAGTAAACATACTCTTATAGACTTATCTAGCCAAGTCTGTATGACAACCAGAAACGGCCACAAACTTGCAGTTCATACGGTGGACTATGGCGGACTATGCCTAGACCTTATCTCTGAGCGGAGAGCCGGGCCCAGCAGTGGGATGATGAAATGATGATAATACTCAAATGTATAACTAGCTAACGAGCATATAATTGACTTGTAATAATATATTTTCCGAAAATATACGAATAGAATTACGAGTAGAACACGTGTAATGAATATTTGAGGGGAATCAACTTCGCTCCAATTCCCAATCCTTATAAGATTACATATTGACGTTCCGAGAATTGATTGAAGGAGTAATAAGAGCGTATTATGTAAACAAGCCATCGCATTTTGCTTTATTAAATTCCTGAACTGATGTAGGTACATGTTTTAATCGTTACTTTAGCGTCCTGATTACTTGCTACTTTTTCTAACTAATAGACAATTCAGATTAGTTTTTTAGTAAGTCACAGACACAGAATACAAGCGTTGAGGCCACCTAAAGGCCAAGCTAAGTTGTAACAGCAGCTCGTACATAATCGTAGTCTTTGTTAAAACTCATATAGGAACTAATTGAAGTTTTAATTGAAAAATCAACCTACCGACTTTCATAGGACACATCGTTTAACAAACATCATTGTGTGTGGTAAACAAGTGACCCTCTAGCTAGTATATGACCGCCCTTATGTCAAGTCAAGTTGTATCCCAGTTTCTATTCTACTTTAAACTTGTGACAGTATTAAGTCTGACTGTGTGCTTTTAAACTATAAAACACATTAAAATCTATTAAATAGTTTTTCTATTATTGACGAATAAACAAACAAACCCGCTGAAAATTTAAAAAAGAAATTTTTGGTAGGAATTACTAAACATTCGATGTCAGACCGTTTTTAAAAAATATATCCAATGTACAGGCACGATACCGTTAGGTACAATTTAATCATAGCACAGCCGTAAGCTTAAAAAGAAAAAGTGACTAATCTCTTCATTCACTTCGAATATCCATAGAAATTGTACGTCAATGGTCGTCCTACATATCGTAAATGTACAGGGTCGTCACACAGCTTGATCTCCCAGCCAGGCGCCCTGTATGACGGAATAATCCTATTCAATGGCGTGATTGGAATTCGGATTTGCTCTTCGTCGCCCTGGCCGCGTTTGTCGCGTCAATTCAATGCACGAGTTTCGGGGCGAGTTCCTGATGCCGATTCAGTACGAAAACGAGATCTGACATAATGGACGTGCTCTAACAATAACGAGTCAAGAGTAAAGGTAAAACAGAAAATCATTTCATTCAATTATGCAAGCAAAATATGACACCGTGCGAAATGGGGGCCGTTCTGCGTTAAGCGGATTAAGATTTCATGGTACGCCGCGTATTAAAGCGATGCGATTGCCAAAATTTTTATTGGTTATTAGCAGGTGATGTACGACGTGTTCTCTCTGTCTTATACATGCGCGGTGTATCAGCCTGACAGCTGGGAAACGATATGTAATTTACTTATTTTATTCATATATTTGCTGGATATTATTTTATCGCAAATTACTTTCCTGCATAAGGCGAAGCCTGCGTAGGACATCTGCAGTTTTATTTTACACATTCAATGTAAAACTAGTTATAATAGATGGCTTATAATGCGCATCGAAGGTATTATACATTTTGTGATAGATATTCTCATGTTCCATATCTGGACGCTATTAGTAAGTTTGATCTTAGCTTATATTTAGCAATTTAATAGTCGTGTGCTGCACGATTGAGCGAGTTTTCTGTAACTCGTATCTATCACAAACATCTCATGCTGCATTGGTTATAATTATTGGTGTTTAATAATAAGGGAAACGTACCAATACCTGATGCATACTAGTACACACCTACATAGGTACGAATGTACATAATTCTACATAGTTCAACACCTTATATCGTTTATCAGTTACTAGTTTATGATGGAACAAGTGAAGAACGCAACACAGGTCCCTGTAGGGTTTCTGTTCATTTCAGTTTTTCACACAAAAATTATTCACTACATCGTTAAAAATTTTCAATTTTCATCCATTGTTGAGTTTTGGCGTGATTCGGAAAAGTTTCGTACCAAACAGCAACTTTGTTTGCTAAAATAACGTGTACCAAAATTGTTGAAAGCGCCGGTAACAGGCTCATCAAGCTGTATTGTTTCCGACGTGAAGCGACATATCAATAAGTACCTATAGATTGTTGTTGGTTCCATAGAACCAGCTCAATAAGAACAATGGATATATTTTTGAGCAATTTTATTACTTGTAAACATTGCATTACCACATAACCTCATAACCTCACATACAGTGAGTGATAGTATAGTAACTCTAGTAGATAAGCACCTCGACCCCGCTACGTTGGGACGAGGTTCAAAATACCAGCACGCACCTCTATTTCTCGAAATATTGTCTGTTCAAAATTTTCGAAATTATTTGCGTATTATTAATTAATAATCACTCGCTTTAACGGTGAATGAAAACATCGTGAGGAAACCTGCGTGCCTAAGAGTTCTGAGAGAACGCAATGGTTTTCAAAAGCAAGTGAAGTCCGCCAATCCACACTTGGCCAGCGTGGTGGACTCCCTCATCTCTGAGAGAAGACCCCTGCCCAGCAGTGGGACGATAATGATGATGAAACCCACATAAACATATTTGAAACGTAGTAACGCACATATTAAATTTTATTTACATTTAAATATGTTCGCTTTAATCTTTAAATAGAATAGTACATTGTACATATAGATACATTGTAGGATAGATTGTAGTTGTTTTAATGGAACCGGTTCAACGGAATACAATTGATATTTGAGCAGTTTCAATGCTTGCAACCCCATTAAAACGGAATTGATACGTCGAAACGCGTATTCAAATATTTGGACTTACTGAAATTGTACCTATGTTGACTTTAAATGCAATGTGAAATGCTACTAAAATAGATTTATTGAAATGGGATGCTTAAAAATCATTTATTCGTTACAGTATTTATTAAACAATATATGTTTACAGGAAATTTTTTATTTTTCATTTTATAAACTGTCGAAAGATTTTTACTTTTTTTTGCAATTTCAATTTGTGTAAGATTCCATTAATGTAAAATTTTATTCAACTTGATAAATTTATCGTATATTAAATTGTGCTTAAGTTTTATGGTGTTAGAATTTTATGCCGAAGAAGGCACCATAATAGCACTTGTTTCTGCCGTAAAGCAGAACACAGCAGTGTGAGTAGGTACTGCTGTATTTCGATTTAAATGGGTGTGGCTAGGCGGAGTATATCGGACAAAAGGCATTGCAACTCAGTCCTCAGGTGTAGCCACACGTACGCGTACGAACTCAAATAGGACTTTGGATCTCAAATAGGACCGAATAGGATTTCGATGCCCATAGACATTAATATTTTTAAAGACCGTAATAAGTTTGTTCATGAGCCTAACATTAGCGAAGTTTGTAAACCTTCCTTTGTACCGGCACATGATATTATTTGCGGCTGAACTAAAGGGGGCGTTCAAGGTTGAGGCTCAAAAGGAATTATGCATACTATATGCATGTAATCACATTGCACATAGTTATGTGGTTGGTACGCCCGGCAGCATCCGACAGATGTCGAATATTATGCAATCTCAGGCATTTTAGGCCTAACCTAAATTCAGGGCAGCCGCTACGTAATAACTACCTCTACATTCAATGCTCTAGAATTTCCTCCTGGAGGTTTGCGTTCATCCAATTTGAATTTAAGGCCAAATAACATGGTTTCCAAACGGGAAATTATACTTGAGGCAATTTTGAGTTCGATCGCCTGATTGCTTCTTAAATATTTATGAGAAGAAAATAAAGTATTCGACGGAACGTTAATTAACTAATGATGCTTAATTTTAAGTACTTGGGCCTGATTAAAATTTTGTTTATCGAACATCCAATTATGAAAATTGTTAATGTAAAGTAATATGTTTAGTTAGAGGTGTAATAAGGAGAGAAAAATATTATGATTTGTTCAAAAACCCCATTGCGAGATAAAATTGCGAGATATCTTGAAGAACTCCATGTTAATTTAGTGAATGCCCGATAGACAACTTCTAACATAAAGAAGAGAACTTTTTTAATATCCAAGTTTAATAATTAAACAGAGTGGATTTTAATATTTCTTTTTTGTATTTTAACGAAATTGCTTTTCACTAATTAAGTATGGAACATTCAGTAAAAATTTAACAAATATATTTGAAGATAGAAAAACAATCTTCAAAGAAAATCAAGAAATCACTCCCAAATTATGAAATATACATATGTGACCTTTATGACGCTGCAAGATCAGCTTATCACTCGAAATCAATGCCTGCCTTCCGGTATGTGTCCCTGGGACATACCGAACAGTGATTTCAAACAAGAACTGTCCTAAGCAAACAAAGTTATGTCTTCGCCAAAAAAGTTATGCGTAGTTTATCTGGGAATTGGTTAGATAAGGTTAGAACAGTTCAAAAAAAGGGTGCAAGCCGAGCGAGTCTTCGAAGCGAGCGAGCTATTTTTAGATCCATAAAATAGACATAGAGTTTGGTACACCACACGTTATTTTATTATTTTAACCCTTGGATATCATTTTAGATTGTAACATTTAAAAAAATATGGCCGATATGGATTTAAAGGCGTTATTAAGATATTGTATGATATTTAATGTATGATATTTAAGCACGGCCAGGAATATAAAAATTTGTAATGAGTCATGGCCACCAGACCATCTCACATGCATGGCAGCAAATGAAACGTTCCTTGTGTGAGATAATTCCGTGTAAATCCGTGACATGGCGAAGTTTTTTATATTCCTAGTCAAACGATATACTCGTATATTACTTGAATAAGATATTTGTTCTTAAACTAAAAATTGTTGAATAAGTTATTATTTCCGTGTTATATCACACTTTTTGTTCTTGTTAAATTAATTATAGGTCGATTAGAAAACAAGAAAATGTAAAACTACTTATCCATGTGAAGTAAAATTTGTGATGTGATTATACACGTAACGTCACTGTGGTACATCGGTATGTTCCACACTATCCAACATGTAGTGTTTGGGTTAACTTGGTTTTTCTTGATGGCCTTAGTAATCTCATTTGAAGGAGACCAGTGCCCAGCAGTGGGACAATAATGGTTTTATTACAATGAAAATATCAAAACTTGTGATTAGGGCTTTGGTTACAGAACCGGTCGTCCATATAAGTTAGGAGAATTAGGCGATAGATTTGGTTCCGTTTTAGCGGCGAGATGACGTGATATTTGCCGTTTTCATTATATTTCATCTTAACTCATTATATTATAGTTTCCATACTGAATGTACGTAAAGATATACTAAATTTTATTTCACGAACAGATTTTAAACCTGCAAAAAGCTCCTGTAACTTTATTTTCAGTCGAAAGCGTTTATAGAAAAGCCGATATCAGGTGCCGTCTGTAGGTGCCATAAATCGTTCCCCATAACCATACTTATGATTTTTACGGCCAACATTTACACCGCTTTATTTAAATCATAAAACAGTGACTGTTTCATAAAACTAAACCTTGCTAATAGTTAGAAACTCTTACACTCACAACTATGAAAAAACTTTACGTTGAAAATAACAACAAATTTAATACATGAAATAATACACTCCATGGCGCTTAAACAATGCTCCTTGAAACTGACAACCCGGTGACGAATACGGTGTCCCACGTGTTCATTGGTGACGGCGACCACTCACCATCACATAGATTTGCTGTCTGATGGTGAGAGGTATGGGAATGAAAAAAGTATCAGCGCGTTGGGTGCCTAGAAAGCTAACGGCCGAACCAGGCTGAAAAATTCACGAAGCTGTTTGGAGCTGTTACAAGATGTCAGGTTTTTGGCTCGATTCTTAACTCGTATGAAACATGGCTTCACCTTTACGACCCTGAAACAAAATAATAATCCATGACTTGGTGACCATCATCACCGACCCCTAAGAAATTCAAGTCAATTCCATCCGCTAAGAAAATGGGTTCTCTACTTTGGGACAGCCAAGGGGTGGCGATGATTGAATACCTCAGGCATGGAGCTAATCTTACGTGGAATATGAACGCAAAACAAATCAAAAAATTTCGTGGCAAAATATCCGGAAAATGGCGTGACGAACTCGCTAAAGTTGTGTTGTTTCAACAAGATAACGACCCAGCGCAAAAGTCCAGAGTTGCGACCAATGATGCTGGTTTCGATTTGGTGAAGCATCCTCCATATACTCCAGAGCTTTTTCGTACTAACTTTTATCTATTTCCGCGATTAAAATGATATCTTAGAGACCAGAAATTCGAATTAAATTTTAATAGAAAATATCAGGAAGTGATGAGAATGATTAAGGACACGCTGGCCAAGTGCGGCTTGGTCTCGTCAGGCTGTTTGCATATTTTAGTTTTAATATACAAAAACTTTCTTTTTACAAATAAATTTTACTCCTACTACAACGATGAATTTTTTTTACAGGGCTTAAAATGCATATGCGCCGTGAAATTTATGCAATTGAATGACAAAATCAAACATTTAACCGAAATCGTGCTCGTGCTTCAGACAAATTCAGGAAATTAAGCGGTATGGCGCTCCGGTATAACGGAACTCCGCCCTGGCTTACTACCGGTAACAGGAAGATGGTGCGGTGATCACATCTAAACTGCTTTGACAAGGATGCATGTATCAGAATAAATTATACTTACTGGAAATATTACGAAGCGGGTCGTACGGTCAAAACTCAGTAAATTCGTCACTATTCATAATATATGAACGTTTTCGAAAATCTGGTTACATGAAAGTATATTCTTTAACAATCTATACATTTCCAGATTATGTATTATTATTCACCAGATGGTGGCGGATTTTTATGTTCAAGGCTCGCCTGCGGCTGCACCATCGATGCACGAATTTGTGCCGTAAAGCAGCAGTGTAAGCACTGCTGTTTTCGGTTCGAAGGCTATTGTTAGATAGAATGCAATGGACAGGAGCTATTTCCACTTAGTCCTCAGTATTTACCCGTGGACAACCTCAGATTTGAACCTATTTGAAGTTGGATGTGGATATGCAAGGACAGTAGTGACCACTTAACATCAGGTGGCCTACGTGCCACTCGTTTGCTACTCCCATAATATATAGAAAATATCTTCGACATTTGACTTATTGTGAAACTTACTTGTGCCGTCATTTTGACAAACACATTCTGCCTGTACTCGGTAACTTCAGAACAAGAATCTCAATACAAAGTCCAAGATAGGAGTTCTGAAGGTTTGTTGAAACAAATATGTCAATGTAGTAATCTTTTTTATTTTTTATTTATACATACGCAAACGAGCATGCAGACCACCTGATGGTGAGTGGTCACTACAGCCCTTGGACATTCACATAAAACCTCAAGTAGGACGGAAGTCAAATCTGAAGTTGTATTTGGATGCGTTGCTACTCCTGAGGACTAAGTTGGAATGTCTCCTGTCTAGTGTAATCTGCTTAACTATACCCTTTAAACCAAAATACAGCAGTTTTTAAACTGCTGCTTTACGGCAGAAATAGGTGCAGCGGTGGTGATGCAACTTCAGTCGTGTTTGAGGTTTGATGTGGATTTCACAGTCTGCACTGACCACTTAATTCTAGTGTTAATTTAATGTAAAGAAATAAACTCAATAGCAGAGCCAGTAGGATACGGTCAGAGAGAGAGAATAATAGTAGAGCCAGGTCCATTTCACAAATACGTATGGAATTATTATATTTCGTTCTTTGATCAAAATAAAATACGTGACTAAATTTAAAAAAGCAAAAAGAAAGCTTTAAGAGAACAGGTAAATTTGTTTCACAAAATCAAACCAGTTTGATTAAAGTGTAACCAAAAATTTACAATAAATATCTACTCAGATTTAAAAAAAAAAATTTTGAATAACTTGTGGTTAACACTGTCTAATAAAACTTTCTAACTACTGTGGATGGAACTGTACAGTAACGGAAGAGTTCTTCTTAGTATAAAACTGCGACGATCGCGTACTCCAGTAAAATTTGCTAAAATACGTAAGAGCCAATTTTTTTTTTATTGTAAAGGAGTAGCAAATGAGCATATAGGCCACCTGATGTTAAGTGCATGGGCACTTAACATCAGGTCATGTCCATGGGGACATCCACATCCAACCTCAAATAGGATGGAAGTCCTATCTTAGATTATGTGTGGATACGTTTCTAATCTTTAGGACTAAGTTGGAATGTCTCCTGTCTAATCAACCTAACCGCACCCTTCAAACCGAAACACAGCAGTTCTCACACCGCTACTTAGAGCCAGAAATAGGTGCCGCCGCATGCGAGCCTTCGACATAAAACTCTTCCACCATCAATTGCTTTGAATGTACAAATTTGCTTGTTCCTAGAATATGGACCGTCAGAATATATTATATTCTGAGTACAATAAGGTGGTTGCGGACAGAGTATAAATTACCAAGAGACAAGGAGCTTTATTTTATTTTAAATCTTATACAATTGGTTTACGATTCATTTAAGCTTACCCTCAAAAGATGTTTATAGGTTTTAAAATTCACTTTACAGTAGCTTCATCTTTATTGTTCTCTGGAATATAGGGTAAAATAGTTATTATTATTACTATTACTATACTATACTATTACTATACTATATGGAGTAACAAGACTTTTACTTTGTAGGAATTATTATCTCTGTTTCCACAATGCGATGAAGATCGAAATAGAGAAATACCTTTACAGTAAAATTACTGTAAGAAACTCAATTTTATCTATTTCTATTCCGTCTATTATGTTTTATTAAATCAAGTACATCTATATATCTAACTAATACTAGCTGTGAAGTAGCATTTTAGCAAGAGTATTAGCAAATGATCTTACATCAGGTGATTGCAGAGACACTCGTACTAGTAGCTTGTGAGGCTATAAAGTTTAATTTACATGTTTACTAAAATTATTATTTATAATTACTAGTCAGGTAAAGTTTCCTTGACGACCAATGTTCTTACGGTACCTTGTTAAACCGATTCAAAATGCTATTAAATTTTGCTATTAAATTTAATTACTTAACTAAATATTTAATAATTATTTGACATAGCAGGTAGCAATTGAATACAGTTATAGAAATATAAAAACAAATAAAAAGAGCCTTTTTATAATATACAATAATAATGATCATATTAAAACATGAAAATCTCTAAAATCTCAGATTCTATGACAAACTCATCCAAGGGTTACACATCAAAAGCTGGGCTCGTACTCGTAGTTTCTTTATTTGAACGTAGGCGCCTAATCAATGGGCATTGTGCTAGAGCAGAGCGCACGTAGTCTCCGACTGCCCGCTGTCCCCGCGATAAATAACTGAATAAAAGAAATGATTTTTCCTCCCCCAGAAACGACCGCGCCACCCCAGCCTCCCCACCAGGCAAATTAACGACGAGATTGCGTTTTAAAATGCGAACATCCATGAGAATTTTTCATTCCTACTCTGTGGATTTGTTATACGATTTTCTCATTTTTATCTATTCGCAAGATACTTGTTTCACGATAACGTGTGTCGTATAAATAATGTACTTGCGTCAATATGTTAATTTAACTTTCCGCTATATTGGATTACGTAAAGTAACGTAACAAACTAGAGT
>DWKW01001229.1:0-13234 GCA_018250115.1 Doberes anticus | reverse complement strand
ACGTTAGACGTTAGACTTCGTTGTGTGCCGTGGCGTTATTAATAATCAAGAACACTTCAACAGTAAAAATGTAGTGGGCAGAGGTGTAGGTACACGGAAAATTAATGAAAACAACAATGACGGTGCAATGGTGACGTCCATGGTGTACAATCTCTAAAGGTTTGGTGTGCGCGTTAGATACTTTTTTTAAATAGTATTAGTTATAAATGTAACAATGTCTAAAAGCCTAGTATTTTAGTCAGCGTTTGAACAACAGTTTTCCATTTCCAAATATTTTATTCAAGTTATTTCTGGATTCTTCTGAGTTTGAACGTCACAAATTTTTCTGCTTTGCCCGGGACTGAGGCAGCTATTTGGAGCCTTTTTGTCTCACATATAAATATTTTGAGTGGCGTTGAACTATAATACTCCATTTAAAAAGTAATCGTAAAAGGCAGCTCAAGGTGTTCTCTAAATAATTCGTGGCGCAAATAATATTTCTTGCGTACTTTTTACGGAGTTGTACTGAATAGTGGCGTGAAAGTCAAGTTAGGTTTTTCTTTTATTTTTTTATTACCTATATATTTAAAAAATCGTGGCGTTACATCTTAACCGCGTTATGTTAGACTCGAGACGTTAGACGTTAGACTTCGTTGTGTGCCGTGGCGTTATTAATAATCAAGAACACTTCAACAGTAAAAATGTAGTGGAAGGTGCTTGAAGGTAGTAAGTATGCTGTAATATGCCCGATTCAATAACTCTATTATCGATGAAATAATTGTTTTACTAATCAGATGAAAAAAAAATGTCTATTTCATATATAAATGTAATGATAAATATTAGGTAGGTACATTTCAATATGAAATACTTGGGTAGGCACCTGTTCAGGATTGTTGAACTGTTGAAGTTAATAAAATAAATATATTTGCGTTATAACGTATATGAATATAACGAGATTTTTCCGATTTTTCTTGTAAGTTCATGAGAAACTACACTTCCGCCCGTTAAAAAAATGAAAATAAAAAATACTAACTAGATAAAAATAGAAATTAATCTTACCAGAAAAACAAAGTATTCATATGGAGTGTTTCCCTTCACTACATCTCTTTCTGCTGTAAAGCAGTACAAGCTTAGTAGCAAGTAGGTACTGTTTTGGTGCAAAGTGTGTGGTCAGTCGGAATGCACTGGACAATAGGTACTTCACCTTAGATCTCAGGTGCAACGACGCGTCCACGTGACTACAGTTAGGATTAGATACATAGGTAGAAAGAACTGCGTTTCTAAGTGATATTGGACGTGGATGTCTATGGGCTGCTGTGACCACTTAAAATTAGGTGACGCACAGGCTCATTGGACTACTATACTTACGGTAATGTTATAGACTTTTTTTTTTTTTATTGATATTAAGAGAATTGCAAACGAGCATGCAGGAAACCTGATGTTAAGTGGTCACTGCAGCCCATGGACATCCACATCTGAGGTTGTACTTGGATGCGTCGCCACTCCTGAGGACTAAGTTGGATTGCCTCCTGTCAAGTGTCTTCTGCCTAACCGGGTGCGGGTGCGGTATCAAACCGAAACACAGTTCTCACGCTGCTGCTTTACGGCAGAAATAGCAATCTGCAATCAAAAGTTAACCCTACCTTTTGGTTTTATATAATTGCAATACCTACTTTTCTTCATTAAAATATTATTCGGATAACGTAAAGTTAGTCGACGATGACATGTCACATTCAGGTGGTTCGTTTGCCAGCTAGTTTTAATTTGTAAAATTTTAATCATCACCAACTCATTGTCTCATACTTGGCATAGGTCTCAGAGATGAGAGTGTTTAGGTCATAGACCACATGGCTGGCTAAGTGCGGATTGGCGGACTTCACATGCCTTTGAGAACATTACGAAGATCTTTTAGGAATGCTGATTTTCTCATGATGTTTTCTGGCACTGTTAGAGTAAGTCTTACATTCTTAATTAATTGATAATCAAGTATTATGGTGGTATATTGATAATCAAGTGGTGGGATTCGAGCCCCGTTTATAAAGTTAACAAACTATAAATAAAACATACTTTAAATAATCCTTAATATTTATTGGAGTAGAATACTAACATGGAAAAAGATTTGTGAGATAAAAAAAATATTGATAATAACATTATTCTTCAAAAAATACTAATAGAGTAATGAAAGTAAAACACTCCGGCTTAGCGCCATCTTGTGTTGGCCATGGTGCACTATCGTATGGAGTTTTGCAGCTTGTACATAGATGGCTCTGCATTAGTGCTAACAAAGTATGATCTTGACCGTTGGTGTTTCCTATCTCAAGCAAAAATTTACTTATATACAATATTTATTCATAAATTTCCCCCTCGACCTGCCACGATATGGTGGTAGACAGATCAATCATAATAAAGAGTGGCGAGTGTTTTTCACCGGTTAAATCTTTCGGTGTACGACGCCCAGTTCAGAAAGGGTGCACTACGGCGATGAACCGATTTAATAATGTTTCACTTAATGTATTTAAAATTTAGACTGTTAATGTGAATGTGCAATGATGTGTTCTATAACATAATATTAATGTATTCCGTTTTATTTCTAGTTCTAGTTCATCTTTGAATGAAGTGTGAAATATGAAGGATTTAATGTTTATTGTAAAAATCTCTATTGTGCAACTTCACTTCTTTCTCTATTTCGAAACTATTTAGAATTTTGAGCATACACGGGTACCTACTCAGGGAGGACAAGTCTTATCTCTCGGTTTACCGTGCTGATCTTGTTACACGTATTAAGCAGTTTTCGTGTGATTTGCTAAATATATATTGATGGACAAAATTTCAAATTAAAATTAGTTTTTTTTCAGGACCCCCTAAATATTCTATATTAGTTACATTAAAAAAACGTCATTGTACAGACATAGCCACGTTACAATTTCATAATGGTTTGGTTAGGTACTATCGTGCCTATCTATATTTTCATTCCTGTTACTGGAAGGTAGGTAAATAACCTTCAGGATTTTACCTTCAAGACCTTCAGACTCAACTGAGACACGAAATTTTCCGACTTAGTAATAATATGTGAACATCGATGTGTACTCGATTATACGTTAGAAGTAAAAATAAAAATTCTGGCTGTTTATATTCCTATTTCAGAACAGCAATATTTTCTTGTATCATTTAAGCGGCCAAATTAAATTATTAATAAAAAAGTAGATTATACATATCAATACAAAAAGAGAACCAATTTTTTGTATACCTGTCTGTACCTTGTATTGCTCTTATGAATGATCCAATACTAAAACAATAAAGAAAAATGAACATAGACATAAGAATTGAGTTGAGTAAAGGTAACTGTTGAGCGTAAAACATAACTTTTTGATCCCCTTTACTTGTAGCTACCCGTAATAGGCAAACGGATAACAATAATGAGTGGCTGCAGAATACATGCGCAAACGTGTGGTTATAATTTCAAAAGTATACAAAACAAACAATTTTTTCCGCCATTGGAATATTCTATGTCACTGTACCTTTTTTAGTAAAAGAATCAGACTATATAACAGAACGTTTTATTAAAATCCATTGATCAAGTGGGTGCAGAGCGTATTCGCCCCGGTTATACCCCGATTATATGACTGCACGGCAGCAGCGCGAAGGCAACGCGTGTTTGTTGCGTTGCCGCAGTGCTGCTAATTTTACTTTTTTATGACAGGGGCATTCAGCATACGTGACCAAACGTGTGTTTAAAATTTCGAAAGTTTACAAAAGATTTTAATTTTTCCGTCAGAAGAATGTTCTATATGACAACTTTTTTTGTAAAAAGATACACACTATAATTTATATACTCTATATTTTATTAAAATCAATTGAAAATCTGCATATGTTGTCCTAAACGCTACGAGCGCTAAAATAAGTGGCCGCTAAATTCGCCGAGAACTGTGAAATGATTTACCTCCTCAACAGATTGTAATAAACCTTCATAAAATTTGCCGCTGCATGAATTTCTCGCTATTATTCCGCTTCACCCTTTCCGTTGCGAAATTAAAAACAAAACTGAACTGGTGGGTTCTTTTAAAGAGCGATGGCAATTAAGAACAGACCTACAGATACAGATTATTAAAAGTTCCCCTTTGAAATAGTGATGTGGCGGACATCGTGCAATTCGTTCCGCCCCCGCTGGCACAGTCATACGAGTACGTACACACGTTCACAATGTATTTTGAATTCCACTTAATGAGAACATCTAATGCTTGAATGATACAAGTTGTAAGTAATTATTTCGTTATTCATTATATATCGGGAAGTTTTTTTTTTTTTTTCATGGAAATAGAATACATATTTTCATTACGCTGTACTGTGGTAAACCAGAGGTAAACTACTATCTCAAATGCCAGCGATCCTTTTTGGGGTTGGAAGTAGACTAATGAGATCATTTAATGTCAGATGGCTTGCGTGATATAACTGTACAGGTAGTAAAATAAATAAATTTTTGGAATTAAATTTTCAGTAACCAGGCCGTGGGGTATAGTAGAAAATATATATTTAGCTGACAGCGACCTAGTTCCATTTTACACAGAGTTTATTTTTAGTTATTGAATATTGATTTTGAATCATGTTTGTTCGGAACGGACGTTGCTGTAGTTGTTCTAATCTAACTATATTGGAAAACGGTTGACGATAGTAGAGTCTAATGTCGAAGGCTCGCCTTATTTCTGCCGTGAGGCAGCAGTGTGCGAACTGCTGTGTTTCGGTTTGAAGAGTACAGGTTAGGCAGAAGAAACTGCACAAGAGGCATTCCATATTCGTCTGGAGTAGCAACGCATCTACATAAAGCCTCAGATAGGAGTTCCGTTCTATTGACGTTTCATGTGGCTGCAGTGACCACTTAATATCAGGTGGCCTGCATGCTCGTTGGAATATAAAAAATATATGTATTTCGTACATAAAATTGATTTATCTACTAGTTATCATCGTGACAGTTAATCTCATGACTTAATCCAAAATCTAGATTTGTGATCAGATATATATACTCGTACTAACCACTGTATAAAAATAACTAAAATAATAACAATACACACTGTATGTACACACACAGGCATAGATAGACCTGTGTGCAAAATTTCATTTAAATCAATTGAGCCGTTTACGCGTGATAGAGTTCGCGATCGAACTTCACGTACTAATAAAATTTTAACATTCCGTTTCACCCTTTCGCAGGGGTTGCTTTAAAAAATAAAAGATAATTGTTTAATATCGTATTTGAAGAGTACCTACTGTACGTTCCGAGGTTACAAGAAGAACAAAATTTCCCTATGTTCCCTGTTGCATGTTCTATATTGATTCTGGTAGGATGACCCGTATTTCACAGTGGTCGGTCTTGCTGTTCGTAGGATCCGGGTTCTATTCCTAGCGGGACAGAAATTATGAATTTAGAAGGTCTGGATGTATGTGTTCCCGTGTTTGTCTACAGCACCCACAACACAGGAAAACCTATTGTGAGTTTACGAGTGTTATACGTTATTTACATATTGATTTCGCTAAAATACTTTCTTATGCCCACAATGTATTATACCGAAATTAAAAATTCTATTTGAGGATGGATGTGGATGTCCATGGACTACAATGACCACTTCACATCTGGTGGCCTGCATGCTCATTTGCTATTTTATTAAAGAAAAATGTTTTAAAAATCTATTAAAAAAAACTTCCCGTCGCCAATTGCAAACGGATTCTAGAATACGAATAACAACTACTTACTTCCTCGAAAATTCTAAAGTTTAGTTGTAAGGCTGAGTATTCAGGTATGTACGCCAATTTTCCAATCTTATCTCATAAATAGATAAAGATAATAATAGGCTTTGATGAATTATTTCGGTGTATTTAAAAAGGGATAAATATGATCAGTTTTATAAAGAACAACGCAGAATAAGTAGGTATAAAGACGTTTTGTAACGCTTCAGTAAACGGGATTCTTACAAAGAAACGATTCTGAACCATTATTGTGTTCTCCTCGGTTGTGGTCCCTTTTAAATACTTCACGGATTTTGTCAAGTTTGACTGTCACTCAATCATAAAGGCCTATTGCTTGGAGTTTTTGCGAAGTTCAACGTTTTGGAGAACGCTTTATTTAATATAAAATGTCATAAATACAACGCATAGGTATTGTAAAGAATATTACGTGAATGCACTCACTAACTACTTACTGTCTTTGCATCAAAATAAAAAAAGTGGTATAGCGTTATTAAGTATTAAAAATGAATAAAAATTGAGTATTTTACACTCGATTTCATTTGATATGAAGATTCCCGTGTTAATACTATTTCGATTCTTATCTAGTCTATGTTAGTTATTTTGAGAATATAATGAAGATTAAGAATGCCCTAAACTGCACAGAATTAAATCTATCTGCAAAAAAAAGTCTGAAACCAATGCAAAAAAATAACGATAAAATAACGAAAACATCAAAAACTGCATATCTTTGATACTTTGATAAACGCACTTTTCGTATCGATGAACTGTTAATATCAAAGCGCTAACCGATACATAATACGTATGTGACAATAACGGACATACGAATCCTTAGTGCTTTTTAAACAAAAAGACGCTACATTCGTTCACCCACGCGTAGGCGGGGCTAGTTGTTCTATGAGAGTAAACATGAAGTTGCTGTTTCAACAACGTTTTCCGAAATTTGAATAGACAACTCGCTAATTTTTAAACAAAATGTGACACCTGTTTTGTACATGTTTTAATGCCAACTCCTACCAATAACAATGCTTCTAAATTTAAAAAAAATGCTCATAAATTCTGAAATGATTATTATATGCTTGTATTTAAACTTTTACTAAATTATTCTCTTTGCAATTGCCTTACGTTTTTATAAGCATATTAACGAAATTGATAGAAGCATGATGCATATTTCAAAACCCAGCTCGATTGAGAAAAAAACGTGCATTGTTAAAAATTTTACCAACCTGAAGGCACTACTTAAACGACTGTTATCTAACGATAACTACCGGAATCAACTGCTAACGTGCCCATCGAAGCGCGGTATTGCGTATCTTGATAAATTGCCACTATCGGTCAGCTATTGAATGACTCTCGCTTGGTTATTGTTGAGCGACTAAATATGAAATATCGTTTTTGTCACCCCGGCGCCACTGACGCAGCTTCTTTTGAAAAAAGATACGTTTATTATAGCAATTATAAAATATTTATGATTATCTTACTCGTATAACGACCAAGCATACTAGTAGCAATACAAGAGCGTGCTAGGTATAGCAAGCCAAATGTTTTTATGCAATAAATAATACGATTTACCTTTATGAATTGATTATGTCAATTTCAATAAAAAGGCTTTCAAAAAAAATTAATTTCCTTTTATGAAAAACTTTCGGCAGGTGTCTGTAAATCTTTTGTTAAACAACGTAGACCTTTTTCGTTCGTTTTTGTAGTCTTGGATATTTTATATGCTACTTTGTTAATTAGTGGAAAGATTTTGAACATATTACTATTTTTTCGAAGAACTAATGCTCAATTTTTAGATTGCTAAACTCGTTTTCCTAGGTAATAAGTAAATGTCTGGTCTGTTCTCTATATCTCTTCATTATCATCAGTATCTCAGAAGTTCTGTAACTATTGAATAGAAATCGGTTTGTTCGATTTAAACAGATACAGATATGAACGGGTCTAATGACTTCAAAAACTACCAATTAATGCTCAATGAGCTACTCAATTGTACGAAAAACCGATACTTGCCGTATCGAACAAGCTTAAAACTTTGCATACAAGAGAGAAAGACAATTGATTTCACTACTCAGTGACTAGTAAAGATAAGTCTATTATTTCATTATCGTATTATTTTAAAGAGATACGTAGTCAGTTGCGTAGAACTGTTTTCAAATATTATTTTTAATTATTGTAAACACAGAAAAATTTGGTAAGTGAAAACGTTAATTGGGAACAAATATATGACCAGTACATATAGAAATAAGCGATCGTTTGAAGGTTCTCTGATCAGAAGAAATTTGAGATTTTGCAGTGGTAGTGGTGAAATCAGATTGGCAATTTGAAAAAGGATCTATTATATAACTGTAAAACATATACAAAATTAGTTTGGAGTAAAATAGTCGTTAGGCTGTAGTGAAAACGCAGCTTAAATAAAACCTTTTCAATAATTGTTCAATGAGCCATTCACTGTAACTACCTTAGCTCGCCGTAGGCTTAAGACTTTAGCGTAGCCGCACGACCAGGTTACTAGATCATTAAAGCTGAATAGAATAGCTAGACTATCTAAATATAGGTTGTATAAACGTTTCAGGGCATATAGTAAAGTAGGAATTAAAGGAAACCTCAGCCAATTAGTGCTCAATGAGTCGCTAATTGTAGCTACGAAGCGCTTAGTGCTCTGAACAGGCTTAAGGACATTAGCGTGGCCGCTGAATTAGCTCAGTAGTTAATTTAACATAAATTTAATCTGATTTAGAATCAAGCAATGATTTTGAAAGCAATTAAAGTCAGGCTTAGAGAGAGGCAATGAAAGATGTTCTTTTATAAAAACATTTTTAAATAATCAATAGATATTGCTTCACTGTCATAGTCATACAATAAGATTTCGTTTCGTGGATCCCATGGATGCAAGAAACAGAACTCCAAACGCGTCATTCAAATTTCTGTTCCGCTTTGAATCGAACCCAGAAACCTCTCAATATAGCGGCATATCGATTACTATGCCATGGGATCGTCATCAAAAAAGAACGAAAAAAAAACATTCCACCATTAGATCGTTTAATTCGACTCGCCCTAAAATTTCATTAAAGTTATCGATAAGCCAACCATCCTGCACGAATCCCTTATGCGACTACTTTAATTGTATCACTATACAATTTTTACGTAAACGCTACGATACTTTACAAATCGGGTCTACGATTTGACGGTGTTTACAGAAGCTGGCATCTCTATTCCTGCGACGGCAATATAAAGATGATCGGTCGACACGTCGGCTCATGTATAATGTGCATACAAATTTGAGCGGGTGCGGATTCGGGTGGGCACTGACGATTCGACTAGCTTCTTATGATAAGAGCAAGGAGAAAGAGGGTAGGTACACGAGACATGTGTCCGCCCAGCGTCGCGACACCCCCTATCCACCCCCCTTTACACGTGTAAGTGTACGCCGACGCTTGCTTGCCACGCTCTACTACCAGCCACTACGAATTCTATGTCGTTCAGAGTTTGTTCCGCTCTATATTTACATGAGACGAAAGAGATTTTTGTATTCGATGTCGAAGTACCCTCGCTTCCGTTTTGCACAGTAACAAGGCGTATTCTTTAAGACATCCGCACTTTCGCATCGAGTTTTTGTCCGAGATTTTATGTTGGAGCCGAAGCGGTTTTAGTTTAAACTGCAGTATTGGGTGCGCGTAGTACATATTATATGGATGTAATTTAAGGGTACTTCGCAGCCATTTTGGCAACTGCTGGGAGCAATTATTTTTGATAATTATAGAAGGTGTATTAATTGTGAGGTAGTACGAGCATAAGAAACTTATGCATCGTGGTAGCGCAAATGAAGGATGGAGGAACAACTAATATATCCATCATTATACTGCGTAGTGTGTAGTATGTTCTTTATGCTCCCCACTACTGCCTGCCTGCCACTTGCCCAGCTTGGTGGACTATGGCCTTAACCATTGTTTAGTAGTTTGTGGTATAGCCAGACTAGTTTCGGATCTATACCGAATTCCTTCGTGAGCTGGGTTTTTGGGGTCGCGACGAATATTCCCAGAAACCCAGACTCAGACGCAATCTGTATAGAAATAATTACGTATCGATATACCTACTAATCGTTAAACTACAAAATGTCTTACATAGATTCTAAAGCCTCATTTAATGAAAAACAGTTAAGTGATAACTACCAAAAAATTTAAACTACGAACCTAACAATTCGAGCAATTAAAGCGTTGATCTAAAACCCATCACTAAGCTCATAACAAAGGCTAAAATGCGCGTCATTCGTTAGTACCTACTAAGTAGAGACAGTTTATATCATAATGAACTCGTCTGCTTCGTCTCGACAAGCCCTCGACAAATAATTCCGGTCGAGGTTACTTAATACCAAGGTAATAATAACGCTTTTAGAACCTACCTACATTGAATTCTGCGATGCCTACGAGTGTTTATATTAACATACGAAGTTTAGTCGAGCCCTTGGAAAGGAACCACCCTTTTAGGGGTGGTGTTATTAGTATAAGCAAAAGACATAAACCTCCCCCCCTCCACCCTGGTAGACGCGGTGTGCATACAATGGTGTTGGGTAGTGTTGCCAAGTTTACAGTATTTTAGAGGACGTTTGTGATTTTAGAAACACTTGATTCGTCAATGTATTGAAAGAATAGTGGATTTCACAGCGTTTCTGTTCAATATTATTGTGTATAACGTCGAATAAATACGTAGCACATAGTATCATTATTGGAAAGGATTATAGTGTTTCCTTACACTCATATGTCCATTTACTGTTAGGTTGGTTTGAAATTGCTCTGTCACGGTTAATCTTACGTTAAGTCCTAAGTGATATTCATCAAATTAGTGCTGAAGTCTACCATGTAATCATATGAAAAAAATTACACAAACATTATACTGGTGATAAACTTTATTTCTATAAGAAATCCAAATATTCCAGAATATCAGATGTTCCTTCACTATTTGTAGACACATTTAAACTCATTTGTTATTTGTTCTCGTTTTATCCACATACAAAGCAACCATGATCCTTGTTATCTGTAGCTAATAAATGTAGTCCCTTGCTAGTAGACATTAAATGAAAGAAAATCTTTGCACAAATTTTTAAGCATCTATCCCGCGTCAGCAACACCAATGGTACCACTAGTGTTGGCATTGATTTTGAGTTAAATATCACCCCTTCGTCTACCGTGCATTGTACATCGAACTTGTACAAACATAGTGACATGAATTATTGTTACTGGTTCTTTTATATCAGGCATTGTCGTCATTAATCAGTTACAGAATATGCGTTTAATGGGTGCTCGCACGTCTGCTATTAATGCGCTTATAGCGCTGTTTGCGGCACTCCGCGGCTGTTATTATTAATCATAAATAAATGTAAACAATATTAACGAATCGAAGATTTCTAACAAGAGTGTAGACGTATTTGAGAGTAAAGAGTAAGAATAGGCATTCGGTCTACGAGCTTATGACGTCACGTTTGTTTTGTTTGCCAATCGTTATATTATTATGTACCTATTTAAAATTATTATTTTTTAGCTTAAGACAGTTTTAAGACAATTACAGCAAAATTTTGATCAAGTTTTTATTATAAAAGTAGAATCGTATTTACACGTGCTCGAATATCGAATATCAAAGAAATTTAAAAAATTTTGTAGACCTATCTTTATTTTAGTATTCGTTGGACCAAAAACAGCAAATGATAAAATTTTAAAAAAGGTAGATATAACAACATTTTGTAAGTATTTAAATTAATTGAGGCTGAGTTAAAGTTCATTATAAAAAGGCAAAAATAAACAATTGTATGAAATTCAAGATAATTGCACAACAGACGTAAAGTTTAAAGTAAAAGATTACAATTGCGCAAGAAATAAACGATTTCGCGAATAAACGGAGATGTTATCTATGTTTAATATTAATATGCGAAAACTGAATAAAACTTATTGTTTATTTACCGTTTTGAAAAGATTTCATACATCTAATTATAATAATTATTATGAATAATTTTATTGTTTATCTTAATCGTCTATTCAGGTTTCACTGATACAACAGGAAAATTTGACAATAATTATTTATAATGTATTTCGGTTTGAAAGGAGTGGTTAGTTAAACTAAACTGAGCAAGAGCCGTTCCAACTAACACCTGAGGAGGCATCCTGACACACATGAGCTCAAATAAGTCCGAAGTCCTATTTGGATACGTTCATGGGCTATAGTGACCACTTAACATGGAGTGGCTTGCTGCTCTTTCATATTAATAATAAAATATATGTATCCATGAACAGTAAACTTCAGGTCGCCTGCTTGCTTGTCATACATGCATGTTTGCTTCTACTTTAGAATTTAAAAAAATCTTGATTACTTATGGAAAATTATTTACAAATGTGTATTTATTATCATTACTTTAATCACTTCATTCAATAATATATTTATTTAGAACTAGATTAAGACGGCGACTTTACTTGCATAATCAACAAAGGACACAAAATTACTTAAATAGTGATTAATTAAAATTAACCACATTTACAAAGACAGGAATAAAATTTGTAAAGGTTAAAAAATCGTTTCTATTATTTTTATTTCGTTAACTAACGACGAACAATCGCCCACAACGTTACTTAATTTGATGCTTAATTGAGAACTCAGGCAATCGAACTTTTACGCTCTACTGAACTGACTGATAGCAGAATCGGAATAAAATATTTTTTTGTAAATTTAAATAACGTTACAATAAATCCTTGATACCTAAGTAATTAATAAGGAATATCATACATATTTATCTATTATTAATATTAACGAAGGATACTTTGTATTTTCAAAACATTCTCAGAACTTCTGAAAACTCCTTAGTAAATAGATTCTTCAGTAGCTAACTTCTGGATTTAATGTTTTTAAATCATACTATATATTTTTTTCAAAGTTCAGCCAGACTTTTGACGATACGTTTGACGTGTGGCGTCTGGAACACAGCAAAAACATTATTGATAGGTTATTGTGAATAGCATTTTCATACAAAGGGTGAGACGAGAAATAGGTTTTTCCTAAAATTTATACCTATTATTGGAATAGCACACCAGCAGGCAGACCAGACCACTTTATGTTAAGTGGTCACTGCAGCACATAGACATCCACATCCAACCTCAAAAGTGACCGAAGTTCTATGCAAGGTCCTACGAGAATTAAGTTGGGACGTCAACTGTCGTGTGTAGTCTGCCCAACCTCACTCAGCTGCTTTACAGCAGAAATAGAAGCGGTGGTGCCGCCACAGACAAGCGTAAGAGTCCATCATTATCAAAAATGTTTTTTTTCATTAATTATCCAGGTTTAAAAATATTTCATGGATATGATGATATTGTAAACTCAAAATTGAAATATATTTTTTAATTTTTTATTTACTAAACCTAAGCAACCAGGCAGACGGGACACCTGATGGTAAGTGATCACCATCGCCTATAGACACGAGCAACATCAGAAGAGTCGCCAATGCGTTGTTGGTTTTTAAGGAGAGCTCTTTTAGCGCCTT
>DWKW01001228.1:0-13236 GCA_018250115.1 Doberes anticus | reverse complement strand
TAGAACTTTCGGAGCATTTAAAGAATCCTTGGACTTCGGATTAAGAAGAAAAATTGTTTATCGATCGTTAATGAATTTTTTTATTAATTTATTTAGTATATTTATTAAAAAAATATGTTTGGAATAAGTACCCCCCTACTTAGTTTTTGTGACGTAATATCTGTAGGGGTCACAGAAAGTGTGACGTATTTAATGAACTAATATCTTAATGTAACGAGATAAAAGACAAAGACGTTGCACTTTTTGTACTAAAACCTAAAAAAGAACACAAAGAGCAACATAGCAAACGAAATCCTTCCGTAAAACCACTAAAGCCCTACAGCTAATTATAAACTCTTCCGCTGGTCTTTATTCCTTTTATGTTGAACTAGCACAAGGATGCTTCATAAGGTCAGATTAGTTATCGATACGCTATTAAACAATTGATAATTCGCTCCTTTGAGTAAGACTACCGAAACATTGTTACTATATAAGTGCTAAAAACGCAATTCGCACTAATTTCAACAGAACATCTTACTTTCGAGAGTCCTTCAAACATTTTAAATTAAACAGTAGCTTGTAGGTAACCCGACAGGGGCAGGAAGGAGGTATATTAATTTTTTTCGTAATTTATGTATTACAATTTTTTTTTCGGTCGCACAGAAACCGGTAACAAAATTATACATAACGGTGACGAATTCGGTTTAAATAAAATATGGCCGCCGCTTTCAACCTCCGACCTGGTGTGGTGCTGTTTTAATGGCAAAATCTTTTTTAAAATCATAATTCATCGTACAACTTGTAGATACCATATTTATACCGTAGACAAAAATCCTATGTACCTCAACTATTCTTAATAATGATATAAGTTTCTTTAAAACCGCAATTGTAATAATATAATGCTTCACAAACTGGCCATGATAAACGGACAAAATATTTAATCAATCCTTGTTTTAGTGTTAGTAGAATAATTAATTATTAAGGGCGGGTGTAATTAAAGTTCAATCTAACAGGGTGACTTCTTAGGTTTTACGAGTTTTAAATTAACAATAAAAAACTTTTTTATTGTTGTTAAAAAAACACAATATAATTAAAGCATAACACGTAGTACTATTACTGCCAGTGAGAAACGCACACAATTTTTTTAAATGTCAATAGAATAGCAAACGAGCATGCAGGTCACCCGATGTTAAGTGTTCACTGCAGCCCATGGACATCCACATCAAACCTCAACTGGGACGAAAGTGCTATCTGAGTGGATGTGTTGCTACTCATAAAGACTAAGTTGGAATGGCTCTTGTCCGGTGTCGTCTGCATAACCACACCCTTCAAATCGAAACACAACAGTTCTAACACTGCTGCTTTACGGCATAAATAGGTGCAACGGTGGTGCCGCCGCAGGCGAGCCTTCGACATAACTCTACCACTATCCAAAAATATAACAATACAACAGTATTACTATCGTACATAGTTCTAATACTGGTTTGTATGTCATCTAAAGTCTATTAACATTGTGCCTGAAAGCTTCATATAGCATACATTTTACAGAGCTCGCCTGCTACGAAAACGCCGGTTCAGACTCTATCCAGGGATTCACTTATAGAACCTCTACAACCGTAGAGATAAATTGTTTAACTTTAACTGAGTTTATAAAAACAATAATGTGTTTTTTTTTTCTCTGTTCTGTTTCTTTTTTATCTTGTCTACGTTTGCTAATGTTTAAAGCAATCAGATAAAACGTAAGTAGTGACGATGTTGCCAGTTGCATAAACTACTAAACATTAAATTGATTAAATTCTTGATGCTTCAGATGGATTTACATTTCTATTTGGGACTGGATATAGATGTCCGTGGGCTGATACGACCACAGCTCATCAAGTGTCCTGCAGACTCGTGCACTATTAAGATGTACGGATGTATGTAACTGTGATCAGCAGCCAAAACCACTTGTTCGTTTCGAAATAAAATATTTATCTTTGGACAATACCTTTCTTTGTCGTGTGTCGACTGCGGGTACTGCAGTATGGTTTGCTGACCATCCATTTCCACGACGCATTGCGTTCCCAGCTCGAGTTCTGTGGGCAATGACAGTATTATGCATAAATATAAAAATCTCCATGATTTTTGTACATTAAACATTTTCAAAACTATTTGTAATGTGGCGGTTCGAACCCTGGAACATATTCCGATTTTTTTTTTATGTTGCCAGTGATGACATGCGGAGCCAATAGATAAGGTTCTTCACAGTAAGCCCTCTCCTCTTCCGACCATTACACACCATGTCGACCTAAGCCGAAGGACGAGTTTCGCAGGAGACGCCCTCAGGTCTGTCGCACATCCCATCGTCACCCTCTCCTTCTGCGGAGTTACGTATTCAGGTCGCGGCTTTTACGCCCGACGCTGTCTCTCACTCCTACCTCTCCCCACTCACTTTAAGTCTGGGTGATCCCTTCCAGTTCCCCACAAAAAACTCGGTGAAGCTCTAAAGGCCAATTGGGCCAACAACATGTGACATTAGAAAAAGTGAGCCTGATGCACAATCGTCAAAGTCACTCAGCGAGCAATAGAGAATATTTCTCTACACGACAAAATCAGAAATTATGAAATCCGAAGGCGAACGAGACTCACGGACATAGCTCTCAGAATAAATATCGCAACGGGCAGGCCACAGTACGACGGACCGATAACCGATGAGGAAGAAAGTAAGGTCCTCGAATGGCGACCAAGCCTCGGCAAAAGGAGTACTAGGCGTCTGGAGGGTCTGACGATCTGAGGGAAACCGATGGTTACAAAAGGCGGAAGGAGTGGCGGCAATAAAGGGAGGCCTATGTCCAGCAATGGCTGATGGATGGATGATTCGATGTATTTACGAATATCTACGTTGTCGTGTGACAATCAATTTCAATTTGCGCTATTAACGCTGCTCGACGTAACGTCGACAAACCGATGACATAATAATTTTTAAGCTATCTTCATAACTTCATTGATCTAGAATGTTCTTCCAGTATTTTTTTAACAAAGATCAAACATGCTTGTACGTTGTAACAACACACGTTAATTTATTATAATCATGAATATTTCTGAATCAAAAACAAGCAAAATCAAAACAAACATTGAACGTGAGATAGATAAGGAAAATGCTCGAAGTATCTATGAGATAATAAACTGAAATGCAATACATCGCTCGGCGAATTAGCTCGCACACAGACTAAAATATCAATCGTCTATTTAACTTGGATGTTAGTGTGTTCAAGTGGAGTTACATAAATTTGCAGGGGATGCTACTCTACAACCACCCAGCGTTTCAAAATTGCACACTACGCAATCGTATTTTGAAAACTGAACCGTAAAGTTCTTTTTCCTGTACATCCAGAATCCAGACGTCCATTAAACCCTTCCCATAATTACAAACCTCTTTAGTGCAGCTTTTCTCGTTCGGATCGTCGTAATTTGATTTTTTTTACAATTAGTTAGAACGTACTATCATTGTACCTATTTCAAAATAGGTAAATTTAAATAATGTTATTGTTTTCGAGACTAAAATATCTGTAAAACATGAATAAAACCAGTGACGTTATGCGATCAATCCGCGCATATAACACAACGACAATGCGATAACATGCACTGCACCCGATTGATATTGTTTTAGTTGTGAACTTGGTACATGCACTCAAGCGCACAGTGTGCTACAATCGTGAACGTGGGTGGGGTCTGGTGACTCAAGCCGAGGTCGGGCGTTGCGTCCGCGGCGATCTTCTTTCAAATCCGGTTTCACGAGCTGATCGCTAGACAATCGTAGCAGACGGGCGGTATGCAAAGCTAACGGATTTAAATTGGCAACATCACACTACGTAGAACACCTGCACTTATTTTAGATCAATGCACGGGTTAATGCCACTGCGGCAACAACGTGATAGAGAAACGTGAATTTTGCCGCATAAGTATACCATTATTTTTCGTGACTACTTGTTCTATTGACGATATACGTACAGTATACGTTTAACATACAGGTCTGTCGTTCGAAGGGTCCTAGGTTCGATTCCCAGCTGGGCAGAAATAAAAATGATAAAGTCGATCTCTATTCCTATTCTGGGTATTCGTGTTTTTGTTTCTGTGTATCTTGACATCCTCGTCACAGGGAACCCTAGTGTGGGGCTATGAGTATAAAAAATTGTGTTTTTTTTATTTGGAAATAAATTAACTTAAATACTTGTAACTTGAAATTAAATTTAAAATAAGTTCAAATACTTGAAAAATTGTAAGGAGACAGGCACATTCACAAGGAAAGTGTCATAAGCACACACAAATATTTTTATAACATCTAAACATATGAGGTCAATGTCCATCAAAAGCTGTTTATGTGAAATTTGGGATTATTAAGATTGAAGTGAATCCTGAAGATTATTTGACTTTTAAATTATTAGAATTCTCTTTAATTATAGGTGATACATTATTTGTGTGATTATTTAGCACATGGTAAAACAAAGGAGGTCCATGTACTATAGTGTTTTTTTAGCTTTTCTGTTTATCACATTACTTTGCTGACTGTTGATTATAATAGGCAGATATTATTGAATTCCTACATGGTACAGATATTTATTATTGCCTGCCTGTCCGTTAATTATAAAAATTTAAGGTCTATTAAGAAATAAGACATTAAGTAATAAGTAGCAAATAGATTCCTGCTGACAAGGAAAAATCTTCATGCATTAAACTCGTATTTGGAAATATTATCTGATTATCTGTAATCAGATTTTTAATTTGTAACTTTTACTTTGATTTTAAATTATTTTTTAAATACATTATTTAATACTGTCAGCACTGTTGAACTACTACTAAGTATAACTGAATGTAAAATCTCGTATTTAAATGTCTCCTATGAAAAAGTCCTATCATATGTTTTTCTTATTTATTGTCAGTATTTAACAAATTGGTAACATTAGTGGAAGCACTATTAACGTAGCTGTCGTTTCTTAATTTCATATGCAATAGCTTGCATAAAAATACTCCCAAACTACTTGCTAAAATACTTAACTTATTGATACATGGTGTATAGGACAGTCATTAAAAACTGATCAAGTATTTAATTCAAGAACAAAAAATACAATAAAATATTTATTTTCCAACGAAATTAATTCGATTTGTAACATTTTCCACATTTAAATAAACACATTAATCATTCAACTATGTGCAGTGTTACTTGACACCAAGTAATAAGTTTGACTTAGTTTGTGATCAAGTTACTACATTCCTACATTGTCGTGGTTCAGGCTGAATAACCAATCAATTCGAAAGTACTACGCTCTTACATTACATAATATAATAATATAAGTCTCAGTAATGCCACTTCTTTAAGTGCGAACTCTTTCATTAATAACAAAAAATTAAGTATGATAGTTTATTATAGTCAAACAAAAATGAAGTAATCGTACACTGTATTTATCTGGCTCACGCACATTTCAAAGATAAACTCAATTATCCGTAGTCGCCTGAACTCACCTGTGCGATTGCGAATTTCTTTATTTATTACTAATACATACGAAACCAGCTTACCTCGCCTGTTAAAGGGTCGAACCCGAACGGCTACTTTGATCTTATCCGAGGCCATTTTCTCACTCAAAATACACAGATATAATCAAAACACAGCACTTTCCACAACAATGTTTAATAAATTATTGCACATATTCACCCATATTCTAAAACAACAAAATTCATTATTTCACGTTATATTCACGACGTCCCCGAGATGACACTGCCCGCCATGTTGTTTTTTACGCTACTGTAGTGCTTACCGATACAATATCGAATAAACCGATTTATTACCGATATTTAACCGGTTATTGACCGTATGTTATAAATGATATAATATAGTTTGCAGTAAATCTAATCGATTAACTTTAAATCTTTTAATGGAAATGTGAAATATAAATTGATGATATTTTCTACGGAACCGTGAATGTATTTTATCGGTTAATACCGGTAATTCATAAATCATGCATAAAATGAAAAGAAGATCATTCTTTAATGTAAAGTTTGCTACGTTTAAAATATAATGGAAAGAGCATACATTCTTTACTACATAAATTTAAGTAATTTGAAATGGTTTTTTAAAAGTCAGTATATAAAGGGAAAATGGAACGGTATTGTCAAAAAAACATCAAATCATGGTTCCATATTGAATTGATTTGTCACTGTCACTTTACATTATAGATGTCAAAGTTGGGTACCGTACAAAAACAGAACTGCATTTTTGGATATCAATACACAAGTTTCTGTAACTTCGTGGGTTTCAATTTAAGTCGTCAATTTAAATCTGCATCCATAATTTTATTTCTACTTCGACGCTGGCTCAAAGATTAAAGTATATTTTCAGTTCAAATAAATACATTGTGACAAAATGGCTACAGATCCACTTTATGGATGGGATTTAACTTTCAAAACAGTTGAGAGAGATATCAAGCGAAAATCAGACGTACTTATGGCATTTGTTCATTGGAATTTGACTAAAAAAGGATTTCGAAATGTAGGAGTTGGTGACGAGGTAGGTTTGATATAATTTAAGATATTGTTTTTATTATTTCTCTTAAAAACTTCGTTTTCAGAAATAATAAATTCTGTATACAATAAGAATTTTTGTATGTACTTTTACAGTTTATTCATTTTTGTATATAAACCTGCAACCAGTAATTCTACTGTTTGATATCATAATTATAGTCAAATACTTGTAAGCTCAATATTATTATATTTTTAACAATTTACTTGTGGACATGTTAATTTCTATGCAAACGAAAATAAATTGAAAAAAAAAAATATGAAAAGAAAACAGCTTATTTTTACATAAACATTGTATAATTTCAGAGCACTTTGACAGGAAATGAAGAAAAAACGGAATTGTTGCCAACTGGTTGGAATGAAAATGATAATTATGTCTTGCGATATGTTCTTGATGACAAATTGTACATATTGCATGGGCTTAATTCTGATGGCAGCCTTATAATCAACCTAATGGTAATTTTATTGCAAATCATACAGTTGAAATATTATATCTCTATAATGGTGATAGAGCCTTATGTTGAAAGATTGCCTGTGGTGGCATCACTACTACACCAATTCCTAGTGATGCAGTCAATACTGAAGTTGAAATAGCCTGTATAGGTGAAGACATTATTTATAAGACCTGTATGGCGCCATGGTCAACTGGCAGTCTGCCGTTCTGAGGGTCTTGGGTTTGGTTCCCAGCAGGTCAGAAATTTGAATGATGAATTTAGATTTCTGTACCTGGTTTGGGTATTTTTGTACTTGTTTCTGTGTGTGTCCATGGCACCAACGACACAGGTTAAAACCTACTGTGGGGCTATGAGTGTGAAGCGTTATTTATTTATTCATACTAGAGTGCTGACTGCAAACTGAGCTAAGCTAGGCTATATGAACTTGCTGAACTATATAAAACATAGTTGTGTAAGTCAATCTAAAGCTGCTACATTCTGCCTCACAAAGGACCTCTAGCTTTAGTGTTGTCTATTTTTATAATAAAAGCCATTATTAACCTTCCTTTCCTGTTTTTAACGTTATATCACCTGAACTTTTTAAGTCCATCATTTTCTCAACCACGAGGTCTGTCTAATTCAATAAAATAATATAAACAGAACAACAATGATGACTGATGTTTATAACTAAGTTATTGGGTGGCAGGCAATTAATTTCTAGATTAGATATGACCTTAGCTTAGCTCTCTTTGTTTATCTTTGGCATAGTTTAATTTTTGGTTGACAACCTGCTTATGACTGATGGAGCGCCAACTTAGGTCTCAAGTAGCAACTTATATAACTGAGTTAGAACTTTGATTCTACTTGGTTGTGGGTGTATAGGGGCTGCAGTGATCAGTTATGTGGCATATCTGCTTGGTTACTACTGTTACATTACGACAAAAGAGTTGTATAATGAGATTTACATGGAAAAGTAAAAAGTGTGTTAGCCCGGGACATCCTAGACATATCTACAAGGACCAAATTGGCAACCTAATGGTCAAGGGCCAAATTATGAGTATGTGTAACTGAAGTGCATGCATGATTGATGACAGTTGAAGAAATGAAAGTAGTATGTATGAACCATACCATATGGCAGTCTTTGGTCTCTGCCTACTCCAATGGGATACAGGTGTGAGTTTATGTATGTATATTGGTATATACATACATAAACTGGTGCTTGCTTGGTAGCAGCAAATACATCATTCTGCATTTGATTAACGTAACCATAGCTAATACCTTTTTCAGTTATGAAAGATAATCTATGACAAGCATTTAATAGATTAGGAGGAATAAGTGCATCATTCAGTATATTATGCTGAATATTATAGAAATATAGTTTGCCTTGGTCATCTTGGTCCTATTGGTGGTTTTAAATTAAAAAAAATTCAAGCAATCTCTAGTTGATGTTATTAAGCATTCGCTGTCCCGTAAGTAGACACAATAGTAAAACGATAGGCATGAATCACATATGATTCATTGGACAGGAAACCTGGTAATAAACCATTTTACATGTGTATTCACATTTATCGAAAGTGTATTCAAATTAAATTTACAGAAAGCTGATGACTTAGCTGTAACCAACATTGCAATGAGCATTGAGGCCACTGTGAATGAAACCAGTGGATCCATTGACAAGTTAATACCAAACCACAGAGATGTTATGTACAGCTTAATCCGAGATCTAATAAATCCAGTCACTAACAGAACTACAACCTCAGCACAGACACAGACTAATAGTGAGTGTCCTAAATTTTGTGTCACATCTGTATATATAATAATGCATGTATGTATTATAGTTCTCTATGCGCTCCTAAACCATTGATGTGATTACAATGAAACTCGTGAGTTATTGTATGAATGCCCTGCAAAGTTTTTGACCACCACCAGCATACAATAAATGGCGCTCAAATCATTGTAACAAATCAATGTATTTCATATAGTTTAGCAAAAGTCTGTGAGTTTGCAGCTTTATGAGTGTGTATGTTTTGAATAACATACAAAAACTAGTTTCTTGCAAAAATTTTGTATTATGATTGGTATGTACAAAATGTACGAAATAAAATCATGAATTATTATGCTTGCTTATGTAAAACATGATTTATATTTTAAAAGTTTATTGATTGAAGTCATTAAAAAATGCTATAATAAAATACCCATATGCTATAATACATTGGCATATCCCTAAAAGGTTCTGTATTTTTTACAGCCTCTGGCAACATAACAGATGATGATGCTCTAAGGATCCCATCGAGGTCATCAATGAATCCACGGCCTGACAACCGTAATTTATGGTAAAATTAATTTGCTTAACATAACACAAAATTGTATAGAATTTTTAGTATAATGAAAATTGAATCCTTGCGGTTTTCACTGTTCTGTAAGCATTTCAATAAAACTTTTACGCATAAAAGACAGCTGACTGTCAACCAGTATGGTGGTAGAGTCTTACGTCAAAGGCTCACTTGCGCAGGTACCACTGCTGCACCTATTTCAGCTATAAAGCAACAATGTAGGCAGAAAACACTGGACTGAAGGCATTCCAACTTACAAGTCTGTAATAGCAATGGATGCATTAATTGAATATTGCTCCACATATGCATATGCATATGTGCTAATTATATAATTAGCATTGTATTTTCATAATATGACTTGATTCTAAATAAAATGGTTTAAAGATAATGGTTAAAAGATGGTACTGTCTGTGATAAAATCTAAAATGTAAAAATAGAGTTAGCATCATTATGGTTATTGCTACCTGATGGTAATCCAGCATAATCAATCAGCAGATGTGTGAATACGCTGGATTGGGTTTACAAGTAATCAAATGGCTGTTTAATCATCACTTTTATGATAAACAGGGAACCACCATCATATCCAAATATTGGACGTTCTGATTTGGATCCATTTGCACCAGTTGGAAGTGGTGGTATGCTCTTCCATCCATTCCAGCCACGAAGAGATATTGAAAATCCTGGCATTGGTATTCCCGGAGGATTGCCTAGGTATGTAACATTAAAAGTAAAGTTTTAGATCATACACTATATGTGAACTGATTCAGTAGTAGGTCAGTGCAGTGTTCATATAATATGAACACTTTGTTAATTTAAGTAGACATATGTAGGAGATTATATGAGAATGAATCATAACATTTTTGCCTGTATGCATATTTCATTATCAACACATTACCGTCCTTTATGCTCCGCATGAGTGTCTTCTCAGAGGTTTAATTCATGTCTATGACTTGATGATAGTCTTATCATGCATGCTAACCAAGTGGGGATTGGAAGACTCATCTTAACGCATCCTTCAGAACTGTACATAATGTTTACCTTCACTGTTGAAGCAAGTAATTAATTTATATTAACATATTATTTATTCATTGGTACACTAGGTTTTAGAAAATATTATATATATACCAAATATATAGTACCAAATCAGTTACTTATTACTTTTCTACATCAGCTTTGGATATCATCATCAGCTGCTTATTGTTGCACAAGAGGAATCAAAAGCTACTTTAATGTCATTTGTAAAGAATTTTGGTTTTCTATTTTGGTGGATTTAGCATTACATACCCAAGTGAGGAAGTGAGAGAAAAAATCTGCACGCTTCTGAGATCTCTATAAAGTGCTTAATAGCATGTGAACTCCACCAATCCACACCTTGTATCTTGTGATGTTTACAGGGGTGCAGTTCCACCAGGAGCACGTTTCGATCCATTTGGACCTCCCGGTGCTCCCATGCCTGGTCGCCGCCCACCACCTCCAGACGCAGACCATTTTCCACCTCCAGGCTTCAACGACAATATGTTTATGTAGATAAAATAAATACAACCTATATCTGTTATCCTTTCTGCATAGATGACACAAAAAACCACAAATAAAATTTTGACTTGTTTTCATTTGTTTTTATTAAAGAACTTGTAGAGTATAAAAATTGATAGTGTTGGTATATTTGTTCTTTCTCTGTATTTCTGTAAATGTGTAAAGATTATCTTTTAAAACAGATATTTTTAAATTAATTATTTAGGCATATTTATAAATCAATTTGGCTTATCTCTTTTTTATTTGTTACCCTTCATTACATCTACAAAATATTTAACGTATTTACCAACATTGCATCTGATTTAAGTAGTCATATCACTACATGTGTTTTAATCATCAATAATGGAATTTAGAAATTAAAACTATAGTTGTGTTTCACCTCCAAATCAAGGAGAGCAAAAGAGCGACTTAATAGTAAATGGTCATCAACGTTAAAAGCCAGAAACAACCTGTCCTGTGACAGCTTTTTGAAATTATTGAATCTACTCCCATAGTTAATTTTGTGTATTTGTATAACGACGCCGATGTGACCAGTACTATACTAAAAACTAACGAAACTAAAACTATGTAACTTTTAGTTAGTTAGTTTAATTCTTATCATGTACCTTTATATCTATGTGTCAACCTTTATATCATTCTGTCGTTTATACACACGAATGATAATAAAAAGAATCCGATGCGTTAATCCACATTTTAATCTGTCGGTTATCAAGTTCCATCTAAATCCGTTCAACGGTTATTCGCGTAATTGAGTACCTGACAAACTGTCACTTATGTATTATATAGTAGAATACTCCATATACGTTGTAAAAATATAAGTTCTGATAATATAAAAAAAATATTATCAAATAATGTAGTAGGAGTAGAATTTTAAATACGTGTTAATACAACATTTTTTTATTATTTTTAGGCTGGCAATTAAGAACGTCAGTCGAGTGATTTTTTCTGTGCGTGGCACACGTTTTTCGCGTGTGTTGTGAATTTCTCAAGCTGTACACGGCTAAATCCGTTCAACTTTTATTCAATGTGTATGGCTGTGGAGGTAAGTTTAAATGGCTGTACATTGATTATTTGGGTTTCAAAGGATATCCATGTGGCTAAAGGTCGTGCCCTTTCAGCTCGGGACGTCACTGTGCAGGCGTCGTGGAGTAGGCAACTGAATATTTTCCTCTTTATACCTTTTTGAATCAATACGCATTTTTCTTCAGATTAGTACTAATAGCAAGCCATAAATAGCCTTAAAAACATATCACAATTTTACCGTAACAAGCATGTTTCGAACAGTCCAGAAAAAAGTAAGTTCGAGAACTCCGAGGATGCGAGCGAAGTTTGACCACATGTTCATGAAGTATTAATTTTAAATATTACAATTACACCAAGATTAATATGAAATTTGATACTAACATTGCCATACTGTGGTCGATGACTCATACAGAAAAGTATCGGGTAACTATGCAGGATTGCTTTATTCGATACAAATGGGTTAATAAGTTTCGTATGTATTTTGAAATGTTATGAAATAGTTTTTACTTATTTAACTGTTATTATTTGGGAACCTTATTATAATTTACCTTATTTAGTCTCTTTTAAATTTTTCAATGTCAACAATAAAAAATAATTTAACAAAATTCACTCATTAAAATGGATGGAAGCAAGCAAGATAGCATGAAGCTAAACAAATTTAAAAGTTATTGTACATTTTTTAATTACTGTGTTGTCATATTTTAAATAAATGGTTACTTACTTTACTGTCACCAATTGGAGACCAAGCTTTTGAATAAGATATAGATAGTTTCATAAATCCAAGATTTTGATGGTCTTCATCGCTGGTCACATGAAGTAAAAATAATATTATTCTAAAGTACTAGAAAATATTACCCTGGAAATTAGTATGTCCATCAAAATTTTCCTTATTCAAATTTTTTTAATTTGTTTTGATTTGACAATTGTTTTTGCCTTGATTGCATAACATGATCATGTGTGTAAAATAAATAGTCATGCTTATCTGTTTCTTTTTTATTGTACTTGTACAATGACTGCAATTGTGTAATGATGTAATAGTCATAATATATACAATCATACACAATAATATTCTTGTAAGTGAGTGATAGCCTAATGGTTAGGCACCTTGAAACTGCTACGTTGGTACGAGGTTCAAATCTCAGGGCACAAATATTGTCCATTCAAAAATTTCATTTAAAATTATGTGTGTATTGTGAATTAATTGTTACTACTACTACTACTAAAGAAAACATTGTGAGGAAACTTGCATGCCTGAGAGATCTCCATAACATTCTCTAAGGCATCTGAAGTCCACCAATCCGCACTTAGCCAGCGTGGTGGACTATGGCCTATACTCTCTCATCTCTGAGAGAAGACCTGTGCCCAGCAGTGGAACGATAAGG
>DWKW01001227.1:0-13237 GCA_018250115.1 Doberes anticus | reverse complement strand
ACACCCTTCAAACCCAAACACATCAGTTCGCACACTGCTGCTTTACAGCAGAAATAGGTGCAGCGGTAGTGACGCCGCAAGCGAGCCTTTGACATAAGACTCTACCACCATCGAGTACCGTTCGGATTACGAAACAAAAAAAAATACGCCATAAATGTACTTATATACGTTCGAGCTTTCATACTCAGGTAGGACCCCTATGTTTTACTGTACAAAACAAAGTACTCAGATTAAAACGAAACGCAACTCTCATTGACAACTTTTTATCCATGGCGAAACAAAGTAAAACGTTAACGCGCAAGGCGCCGACCGCCGTCGGCCCTCCCAAACACAACAATTGTGAGAGCGCGCGAGATCAAAGCGTCGAGACGCCGCCGCGGCGTGTTTACCGCGCTCGGACCATCGACTAATCAACCGACTGATTAATTTAATTAAACATTACGAGAAAGTTCTGTTTACTGTACGTTTCCTCGGGCCCACATGCGCGTTCAAAGGAAGTAGGACGGAGTATAAACAAGAGTATTGTTGAGACGGTCGCGCCGTGCCGCCTGTTCGAACTAACTGCGACATGGGAACACGCTGTTTGCCGACCACGTCGCACGCCCGACCTGACGAACGTTTATTGTGCTACAGTCTTCGCCCCTAGTGAATTGGTTGCCCAAACTCTCCGCTAGTAATTGATTTGCGTTCACTTCCGACTCTGTTACCGGTACAGATGAATTCCATTTTAGCTATCAAATACCTACGGTACAGAAACATTATTGAAAAAGACTAACTGCCGATACGATTAAATAGTTGACTTCGAATTTAAATCTAAAATTAATTAATTATAGGTATAACAGGCGTCTGAGCGAACAACGAACGCAACAAGCGTACAAATCTGGGAAGTCTGCAATTTTATCTCATATAAGGGCAGATTACGTACTTAGCGCGTCGGCCACCGTCAGTTGAGCGCATTTTTCCGACGAAACACGCGTAAAAAACTAAATAAGTTCGGTTAAAACTCACGCGTTGGCGACCACTCGTTTTTGTATTTTGTATTGTATACAAAGCGCGTGATCTGGACACGGGGCACGATTTGACACATGTCATTACAATAACTATAAATGGTGGCAGTGTATGCGGTGCTTTTTTATTAACCACGAAACCAAGAAACCTCGTGAAAGCTATGGGATTAATTTTATTTTATTCAAGGGACAACCAAAATGCGATTAACTATTCTGGGTAATACGATGAAATCTTGAAGATAGGTAGCAGTTTATTTTTTTCATTGTATGTATTACTGCAAATAGACAAGTCAAGTCAATATATCTAATTTAATTATCAACCCATTTTCGTCCGACCATAAGACATGGGTCTCCTTAAGAGATAAGAGTGTTCACCATAGTCCACCACGCTGGTCAAGTTATAATATAATGTACGAATAGACAGACGGGTCTTAACACATGTAGGCATTTGCATAGTAGATTTTTTTCCATTCCATTATGAAACATAACATTCCCATAAAATTCTCCCTCATTGTACAGAAACACAATCGGTTGAATTTGTTTAAACTTCCGTTAATGTGCCCTACTTTGCATCCTCGAAACATGGCACTCGAGAAAAACGGACGCGTAAAGTGTATAAAATGCTGAAGGGCCATGCAAAGCCGCTCTTTGCGCGGTTCACGCCTGCCCGCGAATGCAGCGATACGCGAACGAATCGCTAAATAGAACAAAATGCCGTAGAAACACACGAAGGTCCTCAACCCTCATTAGCTGGACGAAAGGGAAAGCGCGCGAAAAAGAACGAGTTTTAATTCGGGAAAGCCAGTTTCACCGCGCTCAAGTGTACCACTTTTTCGTTTTGTTTTTTAATTAGTTGCCGCTTAAACTTTTGCGCGTTCGCGTTGTTCGCTTTTAATTTCCTTTTCCAATGTTTTTTTCACACATCCACGTTGATGGACAAGCCGAGCCGGCTTTTAACATTGATGGCCGAGACGCGAGATACCGCCGAAAGGGTTGATACGCTTTTCGCGTTCCTCTATTTTTATTTGGAACACGCTACTACGAGGAGATACGCAGGTAATGCATAACCGAATCACGTTTTTATCGAAAAAATATGCCCGCGATTCTCGTTACGTTCTGAAAAAACTGTGTAATCGTTCGGCCTTTAGTACACCTTAATAAAACGAAATTAAAAATGTCTGAGAGCTGCCGATCGCTCCGATCGGATCGAGAACTGGGAAACTTTTCGAGCCTTTCAAAAGTTCTCGTACACGAGCGCTGTGAAGCTACAATAAACTCATATTGTACTATTTGTAAACTCTTACAATGCATTCTTCGACAATATTTTCCACGACTACTTGGATTTCGATGAACAACGAGAAATTAGCGGAATTCATTTTTTATAATGGCTCCGTTGCTTGAATCGACGGACGTGTCGAAGTTTTAAACGGCCTCTTTTAACTCTTTGCAATACCACCTACCATACATTTTTGATCGAAGTTGAAATGAAAGTTTTCAACAAAGCAAAACTATACATTTAACAAGTAGATTTTTTACAAATAAAGACATATGTATCAAAGGTTTATGTAGAAGACCTTCACTGGGTACACTTTTTCATTGAAAGTTAGTGATGTTCGATAGCCTCACTGGGAATCGAACCCAGGACACTCTGAACGGTAGGCCGCACTATAAGTGAACTAGTGGATAAGAATATCAACCCGCTACGCACTTTAGTTTTCGAAACATGATATATTCACAATTTTTAGATATTAATTATCGCTTGTTTTATCGGTGAAAAAAAATAACCTGAGAGTTGTTCCCAAAGGCATGTGCCGCGCCTATCCGCATTCGGCCAGCGTGGTGGACCATCTCTGAGAGGAGATCTGTGCTCAGCAGCAGAACAATAATGGATTGATCATACGTACAGACAGACCTGAACTCATCGGAGCATACGAAAATACTGACACCAAGCGTCGCAGACGAAATTGTTGAGGAACGTTATTGTACGCGTGGTTGGTAACACCCGCGAAAACATTTTCTTAAGGAATATTCAATTTTAATTTAACATAACAACACGGTTCCCGCGAGTTTGTATGAAAGCAAAACAAAACAGACATAGAGTCGTGCGATGTAGTATTAACGTTCTAAATTAATTATAAACATACATACATATGTAGGCGAAAATTTTCTCGGCGTTGACTACAACTTTTAGTAATTGTGTTATCGTTTAATTTGAGCCATTAGACGCGGTAACAAGCTACTTGTCTCACTGTGGACGACTGCTCGAAACAATTTTGTTAATGTCGTAATAAATATGTGAATTAGCAGAAAATTGTAGACGACGTTATGGCACTGATTAAGATGTCTATCTGGCCGCTCAGAAGGTTCTGGGTTCGATTCCCGCCGGAGTAGAAATTCTAATGGACTTATATTTTCGTTCCTTGCTCAGTGTATGTGTTCTCGTATGTTTTCGTTTTTATATTAAGTAGGCACTGCGGCCCATGGAAATCCACATTCACCTTTAGTAGGACGGAAGTCCTATCTGTAGTCGTACGGGGACGAGATACTATTCCTGACTAAATTGGAATGCCAAATGTCCAGTGTATTCTGCCTAACCACACCACACCCTTCAAAGCGATACACAGCATTGCTTTTAATTTTGCCTTAGGGCAGAACTAGGTGCTCCGACGGTGCCGCCGTAAGCGAGCCTTCGACGAAAGACTATGAATATCAGCGTTGGCACCTACGGCTTGAGGAATCCGAGGTTTGTGAGTCATAAACATCAAACACATAGACTACCGCCAAACTGTCAGAAACCATAACGACAACAAACGATCAATAGTTTGGAAACACGTAGACAGACATACAAACATTCTTATTTATATATACAGACTTCGATTATTTACAATAGTTTAGTTGATTTCAAAATTTACCAATACAATGCACGAATGTAATTATATAATAAATGACGAAACGTTACTTTTGATTACTTGTTACAATAGGGGATCGAATTTTCATTTTGTTTATTTCCGCCTATTTCGGCTCGCTCCCCGTTTCTTTGCAGCTATTCGACAAGTCCTTTATTCCTATGGAACCCGATTTCTGAAGCTTCTTTATTATACTTCGTGATGCTCTAGCAAACAAAGCGAGTCTGTTGCCATTCGCTGAATCATTTTCGACTCTGTTATATTATCTCATAAAGCTCAATTTACAACGATCGTGAAATGGTCTAAAATAAATAATTACATTATGGACGGATTGCTGATTTTCTCCGGCCACAAAAAGTAAATGATTCCAGGAAAAATAGAAATGCACACCTACTTTTAATATCCCTATAATTACATACAAAAAAACTACATAATACGCTTAGTGATTATTTTTATCAACAGTTCGTCTTGAAAGTTTATCATGGAATCATCATTATCTTCATCATCAACCCGTAAATGACATACTGCTGGGCACGAACCTACTGTCAGACATGAAAGGTTTAAGCCATAGTCCACCACGCTGGCCTAGAACCGACAGGAAGCACGCAAGTTTCCCTTACCGTTATAGCTAAAGATTAATTTCTAATACGATCATAACTTCATGCAGTGCCAGTAACTCACTATATAGCTGCGTAACCGATGCGTAGGGAGCGGGCGAGCCATACCGTGTTTGCTCGCGGACGCCAAAATGAAGTCGCCCATTCATATTTTATTCCCGACACAATAATGAACTATGCTCATTACTTATGAATCGAACCCTATCCACGGCAACTTAGGCGGCTTATGCCTCCTCGCTGAATAATGTATCGTCGTTATAATTTCGACAAACGTATAAAAGTCGTTGTAAATTAAAAACAAATGTTCGTCAAAGTTGGCCGTAAATAATTCAGTCATTGCGCCCTCTTCCCGGCGTCGCAGTAATCGGGAGCGTCGGGGCGAAGGGCCGGGGATGAGGGCGCCGCTGTGGGGTGATAATTAGCATGTTTGTCTTGCTTACATCGTCACCAGCGCCGAAACTACGCCCAAGTCAAATAAAATCTTCCCCGTTTTGCATAAGTACGTACGCGCACACTAATATTTGACTTCAGATACGACAGTCCCGGTAATTAATGCGAAGAATTAAAACTTTCTTCAAACGTTCACACGCCGTCGTCTCTCGTATGTACCGGCGATGTGGGACTGTGTGTCACGTTTGCAAATTAGCATTTTCTTTTCGGAGTCGTTTTGTTTAATAGCTTTTTATATTATATTGACAATACCAACGAACTACTTAAGGTTACTAGCTGTAATTCATTAGGCAGTAAACATTCCTGCCAATTAGACGAACGAAGTACCAATTAGTGGATCGAAAGTGCTAAAAGTTTCATTTTAATTAAACAAAAAATAAGGAAGAGCTGAAAGGCTGTGATATTGCAAGCCTGAGGATAAAGCGGCCGTGTTCACACACGAGGATCCACTTTAATATGCGTTACCTCATCTGTTACTCTCGATTCACTTCCTTTTTGCATGTCTACTCATGTGTTCTCGCCCTAAGTCTATGTACAAACAAAAAGCATATGTAGTGTCGAGTCTCCACTTTATCTCCGCCGTCAGTTCTTACCTGAATACGTCATTCAAATCAAAAGAATCCTTTAAAAACAGTCCTTTCTGCTCTCAAAATACATCAAATACACAGTACAAAAAAATCTCTTTTTTTTGCAACGAAAATATCATCCGTATGGCGCAGAGGTAAAAATTCGGACGGTGTTGGGTTCGATTCCCAACTGGCGAAATTATAACGATGAATATAAATTTCTGTTCGTTGGGTGGGTGTTTGTGTGCTTGTTTACGTGTGTGTCCATGGCACCCAAGACGCAGGGAATCCCAGTGTTGAGCTGTGAGTGTGAGGTGTTATTTATTTATGAGTTTTATTTGGTGAAGTAGTCGGAATTTATATGTGCTTAGTTGTGTTATATGAATTTTTGCAGCCTGGTGGAATATATTTAGGACTTCCCTCAGTGGTAGGGAAATTGTGTATGTTAGGCATTTAAACTAAAATCTGTTTTGCTGAAGCTTTTCTTGCAACAATGGATATTGAAATTAAAACATAGCACTATTATTATTAATTGTTTCGCTATATTTAAAATGTTATTTTAGTAAGTGACAATAAAATTGCGTTCACTTGCCACCACAAGACGTTACACATTTTTTTTGTCTGTAACCACGTTACAACAAAACGAAAAAAGACAAAAAACGCGACGGTCATAATTTTGTAACGCGGCCATTAGATAATTTATCAACTAATTCGGGGTATCCTTAACTCATAGGTCTCTCCCGCTCTTTGAAAATAATGTACCAAAAAAAATTTTACTCTACAAAACAAGTCTCGTCTACGGCCGTGATAGAGTTCGTCCTTCATTCGTCTGTTAGCGGAACCGGAACACGAAAATCGCTTAATAATATATTCGGTAAGTCAAATCATAGGATCCATACGATGGATAGCGGAACGCTGGGTATAAACAGAGTAATTTACTGAACAATAGTGCCCGGTAAGGAAGTCCAAACACCAATTAATACAATACTTACATTTGATAGATAATAAACTAGACGAATATTTCAGATGGACAACAAATTACTATGACACACAACTACAACTCCGCGTTCAAAACTTATTAAATCGTAATCGCTTCGCATCTGATAGGTAAATGATACCGATTATAATAATTTCGATGTAATAGGATGCCTTGAAAATTATAGTAGGTGTAGTAGGCCTGTATATTTTATTAACAATTTATGGTGGTAGTTTTGTGTAGAAGGCTCGCCTGCGGCGGATCCAACGCTCCACCTATTTCTGCTGTAAGCTTCAGTGTGAGCGCTGCCGTGTTACGGTTTGAAGGGTGTGGTAAGGCAAAATACGCTGGACAGGAGGAGTCCATCTTAGTCCTCAGGAGTAGTAGATCCACGAACGATCTCAAATAGAACGTTGGACCTATCTATGGTTGGATGTGTATGTCCACGGCCTGCAGTGACCGCTTAACATCAGGTGGCTTAACCGCTTAATATCGTCTTACTCGTTGACTACTCCTTTACATTAAAACTAACACTAACTCACAAAAGACCTATATATATAAAATATCTGCCCCGCTGGGAATTAAACCCAGGACCCTCCGAACGGCAGACCACCTGTTATTTTGGCTATATGGTACTGTAGATGTAGACCGTATTGAAAACAAACATTCTGAAATAATTTGAAGAAATTTAAATTTAAAGTCTTTAGAATATTTATTTTTCGTTTACTAAAAAACAAACAATGACCATTATGGAAAGAAGCGGGACAAATTTTCCTGAAACGGTAAAAAAATATTACATTAAAATATAAAGAGCCGAACTTAGCGGGAACTGTAACGTAAAAGTTTTATAAGACGTTGAAGTTTCAAAGTTGCCCACTATTGTGAAATTTGTGGGTAGCTTTGAATTTTTCATATGAACGATTTTCAATAGTGTTTTGCTTTAATAAATAAGCCCTATCGTACCGCAGGCGTTCTTAACTATTTTATTTTTAGGTAAATCACAGTGTGAAATACATTTAATATGTTCATGTTGTAGATTTGAATTTACAAAAAAACCAAAAATAATTATGTACGCGAACAGTATCGGACTGATTTAGTCTTCTGTATATCCGTGTATAAGTAGTTATATAAATATTTATATTTAGAAATAAATCCTAATAGTAGGCCTTCGCAGGATGATTCGTAAATGAAAAACGTGAAAACTTAGTTTTTTTTTCAATTTTTTTTTATTCAAACGGAATAGCTTACGAGCATGCATGCCACCTGATGTTAAATGATCACTGCAGCCCATGAACATCCACATCAAACCTCAACTAGGACGGAAACCCTATCTGAGGTTGCGTGTTGGATGCGTTGCTATTCCAGAGGACTAAGTTGGAATGCCTCCTGTCCAGTGTCTTCTGCCTAACTACACCCATCAAATCGAAACACAGCAGTTCTCACACTGCTGCTTCATGGCAGAAATAGGGGCAGTGGTGGTACCGCCCCAGGCGAGCCTTCGACATAAGACTCTACCACGATCAAATACTATCTCTACAATCATCATAAACAATAGCGAATAATGTTTGATTTCGTTACTATGGAAGTACAGTACAAAATAATAAAGATAAGTCCACTATACACCGCCTATAATCAAGATTAGTTATACTGGTATAAGTATAACAATTTAATGAATGAATAATGATGACGACCCGTATGCAATGGGCAATGTTCGGTCTGTCGTTCGCAGGGTCATGGGTTCGATTCCCAGCAGGGCAGAAATGTGAATGATGAATTTAGATTTCTGTACTTGGTCTGGGTGTTTGTGTACTTATTTCTGTGTGTGTCCATGGCACCCACGACACAGGATAAAAATCCTACTGTGGGGCTATGAGTGTGAAACGTTAATGAAAGATTCTCGCTTGTAGCTCATCACTTACACCACAGCATAAAGTCGCAGGTTCATCTGCAAATCAAATCAACGACCACGCAGTCACCACGAAGCCGGATGTCGACATTACTAGTGCGCTTGGCTTTGTTTAAATACTAGCTGCGGAATATGGAGAGAAACCTCCAGCGGTGTGGCGCTCGACGTCAGCTACAATAGGTCGCTGGTAACTTGTAGAAGATTTTCTCTCGATACCGAAAAACTGGTATCGCCATCAGGTTGTTAAATCCTAACAGCATGACACACGTAAATACGTAGAAATTCAAGCAAGTATTTCTTTTAATTAAGTCGCAACATTTAAATTATTATTTAAATTAAGTTGCATGGTGGCAAACCATCTACTGTCAAGATGTCGCAACAGCCCACGAACATCCACTTGTAGTCTCAAATAGCACAGAATAACTATCTGAGGTTTAACGTTGATGCTTCGCCTGAGGACTAAGTTGGAATGTTATGATGTTTCATACTCATAGTCCTACAGTAGGATTAAACCTGTGTCGTGGCTGCCATGGACATACATAGATACAAGCACACATACACCCAGACCAGGTACAAAAATCTAAATTAATCATGTAAATTTCTCTCCAGTTGGGAATTTAACCCAGGATCCTCTGAACGGCAGTACAATCATCATGTTCAATACCCAGTATAATTGTTTCCTTCTTATTTCTATAACATATAACTAGTTTCACCTTTTAATATTATAAAGATATTTATTGAAATAAACTGTACCGGGAAAGCCGATATTAAGTGGTCACTGCAACCTCACATCACATCCAAACCTCATCCATTTTAATGTACAAAATATATAATTGCTAATAAACCATACGTCTAATAATGAGCGCCATTTCGTGCGCGAATATTTAACAAAATGGCCGCCATTCGTTTTAGTTGCAGGAAACGCGTATCTGTCAACGAGGCCGCATCGCGTCGCAACTGGCTATTGTATGATAATCGCTCGCACCGACAAAGTTTTAACATCAGCGCCACGAAAACAGCGGGAAACTATTTACATTTACACTGTTAGTCGCAGTTGCAGAATGTAACCACAATCAGGAATTAATTAGGTAACCACCAAACAAGGTAAATACCAAATTAAATGTCACATTTGTAGAGATATTGTACATTTTTTCAAATTATTCGAATGTTTTATAAACAAAAAACTGTTTGGGTAAATATTTTTTAGTTTTTTTATTTGCCTAACCACCAGATACAAAGCGTATTAAGTACATAGACATTCCAGCTTAGTATTCAGGACAGTGACTCATCTACAAACGACCTCATCCTGTCTACCTTCTAGTCTATATTTTACGCAGGAGAGGATCTGACTGCTCTGCAAGCGTTTGCTATTTTAAAATACAATAATAATAATTAATACGCTTATTTGTAGCAATTTTAAAAGGAACACGTATTACCCGATGGTTTCCTGGCCCCATCCTAATTCTCGTCCCGATTCGCATTATTCCCTTATTGGGAGGAAATATGGATATTGTTATTACTCTCGTTCGTGACGCTCTGATTGTAGAGGCTGTTAAAATCGGCGTGAGCTCGTTATTGGCTCCTGGTTACGACCTTGATGATATTTCAAACATACTTTGTGAGTAAGATAATGAAGTTAATAGCTCATGTATTATGGTGGTAGTCTTTTATTTTGATTGTAGAGTTATGTCGAAGGATCCCCCGCGGTGACACCACCACTACACCTATTCCTGTAACAAAGCGGAAGTGCTCGCAGTGGTGTGTTGTAGTTTGAGGTTAAGCGAACTATACTGGACAGGAGGAATTCTACCTTAGTCCTCAGGAGTAGCAATGCATCCACCTATGACCTTAGACTTCTGTCCTGTTTGACGTTGGAGGTGGATGTCCGTGGGCTAGTGACCACTCAACATCAGGTGGACTGCATGCTCATTTGCTATTCGGTTAAGACATATATATGTATGAATATCATTAATATTTAAAAACATCTTAATATCCGGAAAATGCTATCAACCCATAATTGTCCCACTACTGGGCACTGTTCTCTTCACAGGGATCACAGGGTTTAGGCCGTAGTGCACTACGCTGGCCAAGTGCGGATTGGTGAACTTCACATGCCTTTGAGAACATCATGAAGAATCCTCAAGCATGTAGGTTATTTAACACGCTCATAATGAAAAAAACTTTAAATAAATATTAATTTCGAAATATTTAAAGTGCCGCCTGGAAATTGAACCTCGACCAACCGGAGCCGGAGGTCGAGATGTTTAACCACTAGGCTATCAGTCAAGTACAAATACAAATGCAAAAGACGTTTAAGCGACTTCCAGCCTCGTTCGCCGCTAAAGCAATCAAAATTATATTCAATCCGTTTGATAACTATAATTATGAACTATTAGCATTTGAAATCCATACCTTAATTTGAGGTAGAGTAATGTTAAGGTACGTTTCCACTGTGCTTTTAAGGTTCCCTTTACATTTACACATTTCATTTAAATCGCTTCCACTGAGTTTTAATGACTGAATCGAATATCTATTGGAACTGCATTTTTAAATATATACATTTTTATTTTATTTTGCTTCCTGATTATAGGTTTTCTTCTACACATAAGACGTAACAACAGAATAGCAAACAAGCATGCAAGCCACCTGATGTTAAGTGGTATCTGCAGCTCATGGACATCCACACCTGATTCTGTGAATGCGTTGGTACTCCTGAGGACTACGTTGGAATGTCTCCCGTCCAGTATCGTCTGCCTAACTACACTCTTCAAACCGAAACACACCAGTTCTCACACTGCTGCTTTACGACAGAAATAGGTATAGCGGTGGTGCCGCCGCAGGCGAGCCTGCGACACAAGACTCTACCACCACCAGGGTCATAGGTTCGATGCCTTGCTGGGCAGAAACTAAACGATAAATTTTAATTTCTTGTCCCCGTCTAGGTATTTCTGTCCTCTGTATGTCTAGTCACAAGAAATCCTAATTATTATTTGTAATACCTAATATTATATTATATTACGCTGAGAAGAACACATTTTGTAACGGGCACTACTTACGTTCCTATTTTACATTTTAATGTACAATTTTATAGTAACTAATTGTAAGTCCTTCTCATTACAAATAAATGTTTTTTTCTTTCTTTCTTTTTTTTTATCTTAGAACAATAGCAAACGAGCATGCAGGCCACCTGATGTTAAGTGGTCGCTGCAGCCCATGGACATCCACATAAAACCTCAACTAGGACGAAATTTCTATCTGAGGTCGTATGTGGATGCGTGTAGCAACGCATCCACATACTACATGAGGACTAAGTTGGAATGCCTCTTGTCCGGTATCCTCTGCCTAACCACACCCTTCAAACCGAAACACTGTAGTTCTCACTTGCTGCTTTACGGCAGAGACAGTGCAGCCGCAGGCGAGTATTATGTCGAGGTTCTTCTGCCATAAATAATTGCGTGACTTCCGGGACGGTTGCATTTTTAGTAGGTCTGTCCCTAGTGGAATTACCAAACTGGTATGATCTTTGTAGTACATATATATAGAACAGTGCCTTTTATGCTAGAGGGTCGGGTATCTCTGAGGTTCCAAGCATTCAGGCTGGTTGTATAGAGGCTTTGAAAGACTGTCCCAATGCGACCCTTGCGCTTTGCCCAGGTGGCTCCTCCCGAGGCATAAAGCCACTGGTTCTCGTACGCGTTATAAGGAGCACCAGTTTTTGGCGCCGAACGCATTCCACCCACAATGGCCGCTCCCGCTTTACTCTAGACGTCTTTCCGAGCTTGCACTGCTTCCCTCACGTTTGATCAATAAGCCTCATCCAGAGGTATTAGACCTAAGGCGGGGGTTGTAATGAAAATAATCACTTTTTAAATAATAACATTGTAAAATATAATTTTGTATAGTACAACTCTTTTAAACATTAAAGCAGGCGTAGTTGCGGGTATTATCTGGTTATCATGTACGGTGTAAATTAAGCAACATATGTATATGTATATATATGTATGTACGTAGGGCGTGGTCGACTCTTGTCTTGTTATTATTTGATGGTGGTAGAGTCTTATGACGAATGATGGTGGTAGAGGCTCGCTGTCACTATCGCTGCCGTGAAGCAGCAATGTGAGAACGGCTGTGTTTCGGTTTGAAGGGTGTAGTTAGGCAGAATTCAGGCCAACATAGTCCACTGGAGTAGCAACGCATCCACATACAACCTCGGGTAGGACTTCCGACCTAGTTGAGGTTTGATGTAGATGTCCGTGGGCTGCAGTTGGCCGCTGAACATCAGGTGGCCTGCATGCTCGTTTGCTATTAACTTAAATTGACTTAATTCTATTAACTTTAAAAAATACTAGATAGTATTGTTCTTTTTTCACTGTCATGCGCCGGCAACGGTGTGGACCTTAATCTATAGACGGTGTCTTAGTCCCACATAAATCCTGTTTTAACAATATCAATACAGTAGAACTCGTCATCTACTCCGTAGAACGGTTGAAATGATTTTGGTTTTTATCATTATTATGCGGCGACAAGATCCCGGGCGGTAGTATAGTAAATTATAACCTCAAAATTTACTCAATAGCTGCTTTGTCACAATTTGCATTTTTCATTTTACAACGTGATCAACCCATTATTGTCCCACTACTGGGCACGGGTCACCTTTCAGAGATGTTAAGGTTTAGGCTATAGTCTACCACTTAAGTCTCGTGCGGCTCACATGACGACCCGTGTGGCGCCGTGGTCGACGTGCGGTCTGCCGTTCGAAGGGTCCTGGGTTCGATTCCTTGCGGGGCAGAAATTTGAATGATGAGTTTA
>DWKW01001226.1:0-13239 GCA_018250115.1 Doberes anticus | reverse complement strand
TAGGCAGAGGACACCGGACAAGAGGCATTCCAACTTAGTCCTCATGAGTAGCAACACATCCACATACGACCTCAGATGGGTAGTATCGTCCTAGTTGAAGTTTTTTTCCCGTGCCCATGGGCTGCAGTGACAACTTAACAACAGGTAGCCTGCATGCTCGTTTGCAAAGAATAAGATACAAAAAAAGAATCGTCGTAATTGTTGCTTTTTGAAGTCAGTATAAAAAAGTGTTTGTAGCAGTTACATTATACACAAGTTTTTAACAACCTAAGATGTATCGACGCTTTACAAGTAACATTTTTAGAAAATATTTCTCAAAATATTATTCAACAAAGTGGATTTACTGCTCAGTCTGTAGAAACGTTCGCCTACTGCTTCTAAACTGCTTATGGAAATAGATGTGGGTTAAAAATAGCCCTTTATTTTTTTAACAATTCTAAGTGTATTTTATGTATTCCTACTACAGAAACAAGAAAAAACTTTGTGAAGCAAAATTTTGTAAGTAATAATATCTTACCGCTAAGATTACTCACTACCAGTGATCATAGCGTAATGAGTTATAACCTAGTGGTTCGGTCCCGCCATCCCCTTCTCGTGTGCCGGGGTACAAATCCCGGTACAAAACTCAAATTTTTCGAATTTGTGAGCGTATTACGAATAAATGAACACTCGCTTCAACGGTGGAGGAATGCATCGAGAGGGCACCTGCATGTCTAAGAGTACTCCATATCTCAAAGGCGTGTGAAGACCGTCAATCCGCACTTGGCCAGCGTGGCGATCTATGGCTTGAACCCTTTCATCATCTCATAGAGTTGATGATGATAATGATGATGTAGGCTACGCTGGCAAAGACGCACCTACAGGCTACAGCTAGATTTCAATTAAACGTGAAATACATTTCAGGGATTATCCACGGCTGAACTATATGTATTATCAGCCCAATCTTTTTTGATGGTGGTAGAGCCTTATGTCTATTTTTTCCGTAAAGCAGCATTATGGGAACTGCTGTGTTTCGGCATTTTGTTATTCGCTTAACTCTGTTACGGCGAGTAACCCCATAGCTTGCTTGTTTTGTAACGAATTAAATGTGTATTAGCGTTCTATTCTAGTTTGCAATACTCCAACGTATCGCGAATTTCCAATTCTAAAAATCAAAGCTTTGCTACGAAACGTTGTCAAAGGCGTGGAATCATTGCGAACATTGACTGCCCCTTGAGCAAACACAATAGTTAATCAAGTGGTCTATGTTATTTATGCGAAGATCAATGAATAAATCTGAGAATATAATGGATATGGGTTGCCGTGACCACTTGACATCAGGTGGCCTGCATGCTCATTTTCTATATCGTTTATAAATAAAAAAATCGGTTAGTGTTTCTTGTTGTTGTTGTGTATGAGAAACGATGACCTCTGGACAGGTGGACTGTGTGCCCGTATGTTACTTGTACGATAAACAACGTTTAGTCTAAATAAACGAACAATTCAGCGCAGCATTTCTGAATAAGATTTTCATTTTCATTCAACTGTTTTTTAAATGCAACAATTTATTAATTTATTTGTATAAATTGTTAGTGTAATCAACAGTTGCTTTAGGTCTCTCATTCCTTTATCTTTTAATTAAATTACTTTTTGCATATGTATCCAGAATTAAAGTATGTGTTATCTCTTTGAGCTACAAATGTGGTTTCAACTGCGTCATGAGAGTCCACTGTTTTTGCTAACAAGTTCTGTGTCTGCTACAACTGCTAAAATAATCAATTAATAATTTAAGAAGTCTAATGAGACCTTACTAACGAGGAGTCGATAAACAATATCAATGTAGACTTTCTATTACGTATTGTTATTAATAAGAAGTAATGACGTCAAATTAACAACTACGATTAATTGGTTCTATATTTTATAATATTAAACTAGTAAGAAACGAGCAAGCATGTTACCTCATATCAATGGACATCCACGTCCTATTACAAATAGGAACGAAGTCATAAACGAGGTAGTGCCAATTTTGGACGACGAAGTTGCAATGCATCCTGACCACCGAACTTGAGATATCAACAAAGACTGTACCACAGATAATAACAATATTCGTATTTACGTTTCTTTGACCAAGCTTTCAAACCATGTTCACGACCTTTGCAAAAATTATGTCATAAAATTGTTTCATTCCAGTCCATCATATCAACATCCTCATTAATCTCGATTGATTTTATTGAAACAATGTCAATTTATATCACAACCGAGATGAGTTGTACCTGTTGAAACGCTGAAGAAAAACCTTAGAAAGTGAATAATTCACGACCCTATCTACCATTCTCTTCTCTTCCTTCATTTCATTAGCTATTCCGTTTTTCTTCACCTTCAAGCTGAAAATACTTGATATTTTTTTAAAACATCGACGCTATAGAAAACGATCATGTAGATTGTACCACTGACATCCACATCAAACCTCAACTAAGACGGAAGTCCTATCTGAGGTCGTATTTTTTGCTTCATTGCTTCCCCTGAGAACTAAGTTGAAACGGTTTGAGCATACAATATAACAACCCACACGAAGCTTAAACTAAAATTAACTTTACTGAAGCACCACTAAACCTAGTACGTACATACCTACATTTTCGGCGAATTTATTTGATGATTGCGCACCAAATAGCGTACCATTAACATTTGTTCCTCGTCCGAATAATTGCCAGAACAATGTAGTCACCAGCGTCGGAATTTAACAAGCAACGTCTGATGAAAACCATAATGAGATCGCTTCGAAATACCGTCGAGAGTGCTACAGTACCGCGGGAACACTGCTCTGTTGTAGAACTTTGTTAATAATATGATATTCGAATAGTACAGGAAGAGCCGATTGTTTATTAAGTACCTAATGCTATTTCTAGATACTTGCGGCAGCTTACGTCGAAGGCTCCAACGCTGTTCCTAGTTATATCGTAAAGCAGCAGCTCGAAAACTGGTGTGTTTCGGTTTGAAGGGTGCGGTTAGACAGAATGTACTGGGCAGGAGGCGTTTAAATTTAGTGCTCAGGAGTAGCAACGCATCCACATCCGACCTAAGATAAGACTTCCGTCCTAGTTGAAGTACTGCAATATAGCGATATCTTCAATTACAATTATGTAAATAGAAAATGATTTTTATTTGTATGTTAAAGTATTGTATGTACGAGTAGTAATGCCTTCGAGGCAAATCGCGTAAATCTTTTTATGATGCTTCACACAGGCACGAGGGCACGAGGATTACCTGCTTCCTTAGGACACAGAAATAAGAACATGAACGACCAGACCGGATACAGAAATTAAAATTCGTCATTAAAATTTCTGCCCCGCTGAGAATCGAACCCAGGACCCTCCGAACGGAAGACAGGTACTTTTACCACTATGCCATACGAGTCTACGGGTCATCTATCGGCTTTATAATGCCTTATTTTTAGGTTATCTACCTAAGTAAATAATACTAATGCATGAGCGAATGAGAATTTACTGGTGTAATTTCAGCCAGAAATTGGAGTAAAGCTAGGAAATCTGAAAGATCTTCTTCAGTACAAACGGCACCCCTGCGGGCACACTGTTCAAATATAGTGTTTAGATTGGCTACGGATTTACGTTCAAACCGAACTTAACGGCAAACTTGCACTGCTGCGCACCGCTCCCAATGGCTTGCGTACACACTGACATACGTCAATCAACTGACTGCTTTGTAACTACGTCAACTAACGGTTCCTAATAACTAAACTGAGAGTTTAGTATATATAGCATACAGTAACGTATCGTTTTTAAATTTTAACGCATTAACGAACGAACGTATAGGTCATCAGATGTCGAGTGGTCACCGCTGCCAATGGACATCCACGTCTAACCTCAAACAGGACAGAAGTCCTATCTTAGCGTGGAAGCGTTGCTACTGCTGAGGATGAGGTCGTAATGCCTCCTGTTCCGTGGTATTGTGGTTTGAAGCGTGACTTTCAATCGAAGCAGCTGTGCCCACAATGCTGCGTTACCGCAAAAATAAGTGTGACGGCAGTGCCGCCAGTGTAGCCTTCGTCGTAAGACTACTGAGTATTATCTCTGTGAGGTTGAAAATCGATTATTTTTGTGGTCGGATGAAGACAGCCAATGGGTCCAGATATCATTAGATAGTTGCAATAATATAAACGCTCGCAGAACGATAAGGGCAACGCAACGATTCTGTGGAAAACGTCGCTTTCGTTTTATAAAAGAGGTACAATACTCGCAAAGAGGAAATATTAAAAATCATTTGAACAAATCAAATCACTTCCATTGTAACGAGGAGTAAACGTGATAACGAAAATTTAATTTCGCTCTCGTTCTTTATGAGGAACAAATTAATGGAAATGAAACAATGACTTTAAAGTTCGCTATTGTAACAATAATTTGTGTTAAGTATCGCATTATAATGAGCATACGATTCTCGCTCTAGTTCAGTCTTTAACCTCCGACGCGAAGAACGCCTCGTGTTTCAAGTTAAGCCTTTGTCTGTTTGTTTTTGGGGCTTCGTAGGTCTAAAAGGGATGAACAGGTTTTAGTGCGGTTTCCATTATAGTATAACTTCAATAGGACTGATGGGAATGGTACCCAGCAACGCGTGATGAAAATGGTGGTAATAGAGTGTCACACAAGTGTCGCAGGCTCGCCAACCGTTTCGCGTATTTCTGTCGTCAAGCAGCAATGTCAGCACAGCAATGTATTTCGGCTTGAAAAGTTATTGGGTGTTGGCTGTTTTCCTATTCAGTTTTATTTTTTTCGTTAACGAAATAGACGGTTCTGTTTATATAGCAATCGTTGTGTTTGCATTTGAAAGTAACCGGTGTAAATATTTTTTTCAACAACATGTTTTCTTACTCGTTGGTCATCCGTTAATTACGTTCAGTTAGAGAGAGAACATGAGTTATATACATATATATACTTTCTCATTCATTGGTCATCCGTTAATTACGTTCAGTTAGAGAGAGAACATGAGTTATATACATATACATACTAACGAAAAAGCAAATAAGATGCACCTAATGTTAGTGGTCACTGCTGCCCGCATCCACATCAACCTGAAGTAAGTCCGAAGTAAGTTCTGCCTAACCACATCCTTCCAACTGAAACAGAGCAGTCCTGACACTTCTGTTTTATTGCAGAAATAGGGTAGCGGTGATGCCGCCGCAGACGAGCATTCAGAATTAAACTCTACCACCATCGAAATTTACATATTAATAATTACTTACTATTTTGGTTCGGTACTTCGAGCGTTCCGCTCCAGTATTACATTTCTAAAACTCTAATAACTGAACTACAATGGAATCTTTTTAGAGATCTTCGTACTAAGTACATTTAAGATACGTATACGATTAAGCAAAAAAACTATTCAAAATTTACGCAACTTACCAAAAACATATTTAGGAGCTCAATTTCGCCCGCTTTCGTACTAGACGTATTTAATCAAATTCGACTGCAGTAAAGTAAAAGATCTGTACAAAATTTACGCAATTGAGCAGCAGCCTATTTAGTACCTACAAGATGCATTTAATCAAATTCCACTGCGATAAATTCAAAAAACAGTCGAATTTTACTATACTAACCCCCATCAAATCCGCTACAAGCGCCTCGTTATAAGTTCCCGCATTGTACGTGACGCCGTGACAGCTACAGGAGAGACAAGCAAGGTTGATTATAAACATGAAATGAACCTGTCAAAAGCTTATAGAATTTTCGACATCCAATCGTCCGTAACATTGGACGTCGCAGCTCCATAGTTGTTGCGTTTCGGGAAATTTGGATCAGACTTCAAAAATGTTTTTGTTATGACAGGTACTTTAATTGAGCTTGTAAATTTTTACTTAACGCAGTAACTAAGCGTTTTGTGATAATAGCAAAATTATTAGGCTATTTTAATTTTTTTATGTTAACGAAGAGACGAAAGTGAACGCGACCCTGAGATTAATGTCAGGAGTGAGATGAACATTGACTACTAACCGCTAGTAGGACTTAGTGCGGATGACTATAGCGAAATTTCCAGGCCGAAGTTTCGCTTCGGTCCGAACGTTATTCGTAAATTTGGAGCATGCTATATTGCTCTGCACGTACTGCTCTGCTTTATTTTCGGCTGCTTAAGTTTCCAGAGTAGGGAGTTTTCCGTCAAATCTTTGTCTAATTGTTACTTCTTCGTATAACCCGGGAAAAGATTTGTTTTAATTCAATTTATCGAAATAATAAAGGTTTAGATTTATTTTGGTTCAGTTCGATTCGATAATAATTAGGTCGCTTAGGTGCAGATCGTTTCGGTTTAGTTCAGTTGGTTTCAGTTCAACTGAGTAATTTTGTTCTTAATTATTTTAGCACAGATTAATTTGATTCGGTTCTGTTAAGATTTCTGCTACTTTTTATCTTAGATTTATCTTTTCAGATATCACTGGTTCAAAACATTACGTGATCCGGTCGGTCATTTGGAAGGCTTTTGTGACAACACAGATCAAACATTATACTATTTGGTGCAATTGTATGGGTTCAAACACAAAGCCAATATCTTTTTCCCAGTCTGCCTCTGCAACTTCAGCAAATAATACCGTACATAGGTTTTAATTTAGTGTTATAAATATTTACACTTTTAGATTCTTTAGTATTACTAGGTAACTTATTGTACAGATGCGCTCCCCTTAAGGGATATGCTTTTTTAACCTACATAATTCTTTAGATAATTCAATTTTATATTATTTTTTTCGTAAATATTAAGCAAGGCAATTTTAATCTAAATAAGAACAAAATATAAAATAAATATTTCATCATGAAAATCTACGACATAGAATTACTCAAGAACTTTACAGACAGTTATCGTGAACACACACGTTTTATGGAGCGAAAAACTGTAAAAAAGGAGAACTTAATCGATATGAGTGAATACGGCTACAACATGAACTACTTGTGAAAATGAAAAATAAGCGGTTTTCCACAACCTTTCAGATGTCCGCGCCATTGTACTTACGAAAAACGCTTTCAGGCCTTGAATTACGAGGAACAAGGGCTCAAGCCACTATTTAGTATGAGCTTTTAGAGACTAACTTTACTAGTGACTTGGTATTATGGACAAAAAAATATTGTACATAAAACTTGCATCACCTTAAAAGACACGTGATAAACATACATTGTATTTGCTTGTCCTATATGTTACACCGATGCTAAAACTTCAAACTTAATCCAGAAAATTCAACAAGTTCGGTAGGTATACACACACTTTATAACTTTCCATAGAATCCTGTTAAGATTGTATAATTAAAAGATAATTCCTGTGTTTATTCATTTGAAACAACTGCCACTCAGATTGCTACAAAGGCTCAACTCAAGCGAAATGTTCTAAGATATTGATTTGATAAATTTATTATTCGTTCGACTGTAAAAATTGTATCACTATTTAGACATTTTTCTCTTCACGTCTAAAGTCGATACCTATAACAAAGTATTTTGCAACGATACATCCATGCTGAATTTGGCCGCTCTTCGAATATATACACTCGATTAAATCCGTTTAAATTATTCACAGGGCTGAATTTTTTTTCCATTTGCCTCACTGGTCAGCTTTAGGGTCATTCAAATACATTTATATTTTGTATAGTATATGGGACTACAGTTTTCGTCTACTATTCATCTCACTGAATATTTGAAGACGACAGCATAGCCCCGAGGCGCGTACTTGAAAGTTTCTAATGTCTAAGCAATACTATATCGTCCTGGCTACTTTAATTTATTTGTATATTAACGTAATAGCAAACGAAGGTGCATGCCAACTGAAGTTAAGTGATCATTGCAGCCCAAGGATCTGAGGTCTGAAGATGCGTTGCTACTGAGGACCAAGTTGGAATACCTCCTGTCCAATCTCTTCACCCTATTTACACCCTTCAAACAGAAATACAGCAGTTCTACTGCTTTCTTACGGCGGAAATAGGAGCAGCAGTGGTGCCGCCGCAGGCGTGCTTTCGACGTAGGACTCTATAATCATCTGAATTTAACTCCACTAAACCCTGATTAAGGCATCGATCAATCCATCGTCAATAACCCTCATATTAAAGGGTGAACCACTTTATTGGACGCTATTTAAACTTCCGTGTGTTTCCATTATATCAGCACGTTATAATACGTGGAAAATAATATCACTAATATGATTGGGTTCCCGTCCCTTTAAAATGCAAATGAGTTAATTTACTTTAATTTGAACAGTGATTAAGAGGATCGAGAGACAGAATCGAGAGGATTAGTCTACCATGGTAGGCCGTAGTCTACCATGACGGCCAGGTGCGGATGGCGGACTTCCCACGCCTTTGAGAACGTCATGGAGAACTCTCAGGCATGTAAGTTTCCTCACGATGTTTTCCTTCAACGTTAAGACGAGTGATAATTAACTTCTTAATTTATTAATTAATACGCACGTAATTCCCAAAAAATTAGAATAATGTAACATGTATATATAAATGCGAAAGTAACATTGAATGTCTCTCTGTTACACTTTCACGATCAAACAGTTGATTAAATTTACAATTATACAGTATGGAGATAGTTTGAAGCCTAGGTAAGAATGTAGGATATTTTTTTTTCAAAAGGTCAAGCTTCACCGGTATGGACTGGACTATAATCATGAGATGTCACCGTCCAAGAACTTTGTATTATACAACTATTGCATTATTATTTTTTAATCCCAAATATACTTACGCGAACTAAGTCGCGGGCATTATCCAGTTTTCTAAACTCGTACTTCCACGAATAGAAGCTGCTAATTTCCTTTTAGAACGACAATGACGGGTATAATCAAGGACAAAAGTAGGTCGTGAGAACTTAATCGATGAATATTTTGGGCTTCCGAGGTAGCATGATCAATACGCGAGTTCAACGCTCAGGATAACTCGTTGTCTAATCTGCTCACGGTTGAATATTAATCACGTCGGAAATAAATCCGTCGGGACTGGAACAATCTCTTCCAGCCACTGACAGCCAGTCGCAGTACTAATGCTGACAATTCGACGAAGTCAGTTGCATACAGCGCACTGCTGCACGGTTGCAAAGGAAATTACACCTGTCGCAGAAGTTAGAATTTGAAATACCGCCTAGCCGCCTAATACAGTTTAGAGAGCGGAAATAGGCGTACGGTGTGTTACATTCTTGATATCTATAGCAAAATACCTACGCAGGATTACTACTGTAAGTTTTTCCGGAAGATATGTAACTTTAGTAAGTTTACTTCGTAAACGATTTAGTTACTGTATATGGGTTGCAGTGCCCACTTCACATCAGAAGGGAAATGGGGTCAGGTGGGGTGGGAAATTGGAACACAGAAAAATATTCATCACTACTGCAATACCGTGAAGAGGTGTCATCAAATTTAGTAACTACACATTACATTTTTTTTACGTTAGTAGAATAGCAAACGAGCATGCAGGCCACCAGATGTTAAGTGGTCTCTGCAGCCCATGGACATCCACATCAAACTCAAAAGAACAAAGAACGAAAGTCCTATCTGAGGTAGTATGTGGATGGATACTCAAATCAAAATCAAATAGGTGCAGCGGTGGTGCCGCCGCAGGAGAGCCTTCGACACCAACACCAACTACCAACACCACTGGATATCAACGTGAGTTTTTGTCGTCAGATGTGCGCTTTTCACGATCCTACTTGCCGAGTACGTGCGAATTGTGGGACGAGCATTCTAATGAGTCTTTATAATTGCGACATTACAACAGAAAAGTGTCAGCTCAGTGGTTTCAATGTTCCGCTCCGGTCGATCCGAATTCGAATCCCAACCTTTGGTTCTACAAAATTAAGTGTGCCTTAGACACGAATAAAATAAATGGCTCTTTGAGTAATGACATTTATTAATGAGTATGTATATGATGGTGGTAGAGTCTTATGTCAAAGACTTGCCTGCGGCGGCACCCCCGCTACGCCTATTTCTGCCGTAAAGCAGCAGTGTCAGAACTGCTGTGTTTCGGTTTGAAGGGTGTGGTTAGACAGAGGATACCGGACAAGACGCATTCCAAATTAGTCCTCATGAGTAGCAACGCATCCACATACGACCTCAGATAGGAGTTACGTCCTAGTTGAGACTTTATGTGGATGTCCATGGGCTGCAGTGACCACTTAACATCAGGTGGCCTGCATGCTCGTTTGCTATTCATTTAACATAAAAAAAAAAAATGTATGCCATGAGAGTTATCCATTATGTTCTTTAAAGATATGAAGTTATATGAACATATATGAAGTTTGCCTACCCGCAGCTGACTTGAGTGTGACTATGGTTTAAATCCTTATCGTCTCTAAGACCCATAGCCAGCATTGGGATAACAATAAGTTGTAAATGATTGCTTAAAGCACTTTTTAAAAAGGCATGATCATTTTTTTTTGCACTGGAATAGCATACAGGCCACCCTACGTAAAGTTGTCACTACAGTCCATGGTCCAGGTTCAACATGGGTACCAATGAGGGCGAGCCTTTGTCGTAAGACTTTAGCGCTATCAAAGGCCCGATCGTATATCTTACAATTCTTAGACGATATTTCTTTTTTCACAAAGCAAGCTCGATATACCTTGAGTGCTAACCACAATAATAACATAGATAAGAGTTAATCACTATATTGAGTTAATTATATCACTAAGTGTAACGGTGTAGAGTTACAGACTCGCCCGAACCCGGTGACGGATAAACTACATCGGAAAATAGCGGATAATTATGAATGTAGTGTGAAAGCCAATTAATTAAAGTGGTTTTCATAACTGCGATGAAAATAGATGGTTACCAACCAACATCGAACCTTTGACGATCCGAATGGCGCCTTGGTCAAGTTCAAGGGGGTCTTAGGTTCGATTCCCCAGCGGGGCAGAAATTCGAATACTGAATTTAGATTTCTGTACCTGGACTGGGTGTTTGTGCGCTTGTTTCTGTCTGTGTCCATGGCATCCACGGCACATGTTAAATCTAGATTCTAAAAAGGTATTGTTTTTGAAGAAATTACGGAACTGAAGCGGGAGGTCGAGAATCTGAACCATTAGGCTATTACTCACTTTTTAACATCACGATTAAGACTCGTATTACAGTGTAAAACACATTTTTTATATGAACACAATAGCTAACGAACATACAGGCCATCTGATGTTAGAACACCCACATCGGACCTAGACTAGGTACGGAACCCGATCTGAGGTTGTATGTGTGGCTACTCCTGAGGACTAAGTTGGTATGCCGCCTGTCCAGTATCTTCCGCCTAACTACACTCTTCAAACCGAAACACAGCATTTCTCACACTGTTGCTTTACAGCAGAACAGTGAACCTTCGACATAAGACTCTACCACCGTAAATCACTATCTATTCAGGACACGTTTATGAATTTAAAAAAGTAATTTCTTTAGACGCCATTAAATAGAAAACTGCTATAAAAGATAAGGAACTCTTTGAAGCCATTCAGACGCAATGAGTCTGCAACAACCTATTAAATTCTTTGAGAATATTCTTTGGCGTGTACTTTTTCTAGTTTAAAAGTGAGTTTCTCATATTAAAAGCCGTGATTTTAAATAAAGTTTCGCTGCTGGAAAAACTAACTAACTTCGGACACGCTCACACGAAACGATGTAGTCGTGCTGGTGTCTCTCGTTACATACACAGCTCTAATAGCTAATGCCTTTGACACTAGTCTTTATCCGCGTCTGTACGCACATATATTGCTGAGTGTAGACCAAGCGCAGATCTGTTTAAGCATATTCGAGCAATGATAATAGATGACATAATGACATGTAGAGATTATTTCACTTTGGCGTTGTAAGGCAAAAAAATGGATCACAATACTGACAAAGCGAACAGCCTCGTATACTATCAATATTAGACATATATACGAGTACTTTATACGAATGGCGATTGAGTGTTCTTATGTGGATGATGTTGCAGAGTGTTAAGTCGAAAGTTCACCTGCAGCGGGACCACAGCTGCATCTATTTCTAACGCGAAGCAGCAGCGCTAGAAGTGGAGTGTTTGAAGGACGAAGTTAGGTAGACTAAATAAAACAGGAGGTTCCAACAGAAGATAACTTTACAACTTATTTCTGAGCGAACGGATCGGCTTACAACCTCAGATGGAATATAGGATAGGATTTGCGTATCAGATTATAGGATTATTTCAAAACATTGATATTTAACAAAAAACTATACTTACTTTATAAAAACACTTACGTCTCCAACTTGAAAATGGTATTTCATTCGTCGACAATGGTTATTAATAACAAAAGTTTCACAACACTCAAATAGAACCCAAAGTCTGAAGTTACATATACGTAAAAGACCTATTTGTGACCCTTGAAAACAAAGACCCCACGTGCCTCAGAAGGCACGTGTTCGATTCATATCATTCGACCTCAAACATGTTAGGGGTTAAGAGACTAATTTCATCTGTCGAGTAACTGTGAGAGAGTTAAACGAGGCAATATTAATCAATATAATTAGTTATTTGTGTAGTCATCATCAACCCATTATCGTCTAACTGCAGTGCACGGGTTTCCTCTCTGAGATGAGAGAGTTTAGGCCATAGTCCGCCACGCTGGGCAAGTGCTGATTGGCAGACCTTACTGCTGTAGTAATACAATCATGCTCAGAAGGTAAAAAAAAATATTTAATTTAAGTAATTAAAGGTAATTGCTTAAATTATAAGGTAATTTTAACAAAAAAAATATGTTTATAGTGAGGTGTTTAGATAGTCACTCCTACTACGCTTCCTACTTTAATAATATAATCAAAGACTTGTACTATATCAATTCTTTAAATCTTATAAAAAGCCACAACTGAGTAACACCAAATAGCAGCATAACGACAGCGTCAGCACCAAGTAGAAGCCGAGCTAAGTCTGAGTAACGTGTCAGAATTAGCAATTCTTATTACCAATTTGTACAGATGCACTATACAATCAGGTCGCTCTACTGTCATATTTATGAAATACTAATTAGGTATAATATGAAATACATTTTATTGATGAAACTATTCCCGTGTCACCTACTGTACATAATACTGTACGTAATTGTCAATTTTTTTTGGATGACATAATTTGACTCATATTGTGTTATTTAGATAGGTATAAGTCATTATAATATTAATTTCATTCGTAATTGATAATAATTTTTGTATTAATTTAATGTAATGTAAGTATTTTGAAATATTTAATGTAGTATTTAAGTATTTTGTAATATCTTGTAATTTAATGTAAGTATTTTG
>DWKW01001225.1:0-13239 GCA_018250115.1 Doberes anticus | reverse complement strand
GCACATAATCTCGAAAATTTTGGATAAATAATATTTCGAGAAATAGAGGTGCGTGCCGGGGTTTGAACCTAGACCCACTGAAGCGGGGTCGAGATGCTTAGCCACTAGGCTATCACTCACTTATTTCCTCTCATTATTTGATAAATAACCGCAACATTAATACATAACAGGCAACCAGATTAAACATAATAGTAAAATATGAAAACATTTTCACCAAATGTTCATTCTTTAACTGCTGCTATTAAAAATAACGAGACTAAAAATGAAAGCTCAAAATGAAAACCTTGCGCCAAGCGGAGAGTTGAAGTTAAGTTGCTTGGAATAGCTGCCCGGAATAACTGATTTACCTTTACGGTTTACGAAGGTATAACGTTTAACTCCTAATTTATAGTTTACAATTAAGATGGTATGTGGTTGAGTGCTCCATGGAGTATTTAATCTCATTTACGTTTATTGAACGAATATTGATCCCAACTGAATGAAGAGCTGAGTGAATGCAGAGCTTGATTATGAAATATAAATATGTGAATGCATACACAGGAAATCGTTCTATGTATGTTTGTATTTAAATTTTATTATTTTTATTATTATTAGCAGAATAGCAAACGAGCATGCAGGCCACCTTATGTTAAGTGGTCTCTGCAGTCCATGGACTCCCACACCTGAGGTTGTGTGTGGATGCGTTACTACTCCTGAGGACTACGTTGGAATACCTCCCGTCCAGTGTCATCTGCCTAACTACACCCTTCCAACCGAAACACAGCAGTTCTCACACTGCTGCTTTAGGGCAGAAATAGGTGTAGGGGTGGTGCCACTGCAGGCGAGCCTTCGACATAAGACTCTACAACCATTAATGTTATTGTATGGTCTAATGTATGTAATAATTTTTCTAAAGTGTCGTAAGTTCAGTAATAAATAAATCAGAAACGTTACTTCTTGCGCCAATTCACTTAGTCGGTCAATATACCTAAAGACAGCTTCTGCTGCCATTCGTATTTGCCAGGTAAAAGCTGACTCTGGAACGGATTTAACTAGTGGTTTGTTAATCGAATAGAAGATGAACTGAATTCCATTAACAGGACAAATATTTCCGTTCTAAACATTAGATTTCAAATGCAGAACGTCAGTCATGACCAGAACACCAGCTGTTAGTAATTGAATTGTTGTCGCATTTCGAGTTTCTAGAGCGACCCTTATGTTCTGACGATTTTAGGATCCTGGCTTACTTAAATTTTATTCAAAATTTTGAATCCCAAAGAGGGTCCCAATTTTTTAACGATCGGAATCGGAGCGTTCTTTAATTAGAAGTTCCTCGAAATACACAGCCGGCATTTTTTCTAACGTCTAATATAAAAGGCAGGTGTGCGGACGCATATTTATTCGACATTTGGTCGACGCGTTAGAGTATTTTTAGAGGCGCGTGGCCGTTAGAAAAGTGACCCTATAATTTGACCACAAGGTCTATTGAGTATTGAGTTTTTTTTTACGAATGCCTTATGTCTCGTACTGAGGAAAGTGGATCGGTCAACCGTAATACATTAAATATTCAGCTTGCCTCAAATTAACGATTCTGCTTTACATTTCTGGCTGCTGTAGAACGAACGTCGATATCCGTTTAATTAATAATAAAGTTTGACCCTTTTGGTCACTAGATGATATTATATATATTTATATTATATATTACATATACAACACATTTCTTCATAACTTGACAAAACAAACTATTAGGTAACCACTTAATCAAATTTAGAGTTTATTACGTTAGACATATGTATCTACATATGAATATGTATACATATTAAACGAATAAAATTTTGTATATTTAGAAATAGGTGCGATATTTAGCTTTAAGGAACAATATATGTGCGTATGACGTAGCGAAGACGATCGGAGGAACGGATTTTTTCTAACACCACACAGAGCGCATATGGCGCTTGCATCTGTCGTTAAATAACAATTTTACATCCCGTCGAACGATTTTATAAAGTGATATACATACGTCCACGCCTTCATACATTATGGAATAAGAGTAGTGTTTGTAAAAATACAATGGTTTTGTATTTGAAAATTGAAGTTTTTATATTTTTCTAAGCATCAATCTCAACAGTTTATTATGAATACCTTTTAATTTATATTTCAATAGCTGTTAGAAAATAAATATATTCAGCATATAAGTGATATAAATGAGTCATATTTTCTGTAAATGATTTACGAACGTGTCGTAGGTACCAATAGTATCTATGGCCAAAGATTTAGATTTTTCGTCACGGATATCTTATTGTCGATGGATACAGAAAAATAAATCCGTGGATCCACATGTTACGTGAATTTACATGAAAATCGATATCATATAACTCTGTAATATGTACGCTGGTAGGTATATAGTGACACGTATTGCGAGAATTAATTAGTATTGAAACGTCCCAATTAATCAAATCATGAACAGAACTTAGTATATTTGCGTGCAATTAATAGAATATACTATCAATAACACCTCATTACTCAGAAAGCTCCAATCGAGTATTTCACATAGGATTACATACGTGTAATATGCCTAACACGAATATACTCGTGTTTAATTAAATCGGTCAGCGCAAACGAAGTGACATTTTTTTAATTTTACTATTAATATTTAAAGTACTAAAAAAAACAATAGTATTGATAACTAAAATCAAGTTATATGAGAAAAATCTGTCACATTAATCGAAAATAAAAATATTTTTAGGTACTTGAATAGGTTAGGCCGTTAGTCTTATAACAATTGCGTGAAATCGTCATTATGCTCTCATTATTACAACCGAATGCAGTAAATTACAGAACCTATTTAATATCCTCAAAAAATATCCACAACATACCCGCGTAGGTGGTAAGTACGAAAAAAAACAGGCACCTGTCAGTCTGAATTTCCATAACGCTGTTCAGTACCTTCTTTGCGATATTGAAATAATTAATAACGCTGCTCGAACAATTCAGTTTTTATCTTCCGTGTTGTCGCGAACCATTTGTTCTCCGATGCTAAATATAACTTCTTAGCGCGCAAATTCATGAAGTAATTAGAAACTTACAATATCTTCGGGATTTTAAAAGCAAATAATGATATATTTATAAGGAAAGGATTGAGAGCATTCACAGAAGATTACTTAATAACTTCCCTGTCCAGTGATATATGATTCATGGCCATTGTTTAACTATTGTGTCTACTTACGGGACAGCGAAATGGTTAAGATAATTATGAAAACAAGTCCATAAAACGTAAATGGTTTAATGTTAAGTGGTCACTGCCGCTCATTAAATCGTGCATCAACTATAAATAAAACCAAAGTCCGACCTGAAGTCGATCACAGATGATTTTGCTACTACTGAGGAGTTAGATAGAACGCCTCGATAACGTGATTGGCCTTACCACATCCTTCTAATCAGAACACGGTAGCGCGAACACTGCTCCCATAAGGCAAAAAAGGTGTGGCGCAAGCGAACTGCATATGATACCACCACCTAAAATGCTTTAAGGCATGCGCCGCCAGACGCTGACGCCTGCAAATCCGTGCAGACCCACCACTTGTCTTTAATATTATTGAATTGTAACGGTACCATTTCTGTATATTGAAGATATTTTTGAAAACAGAAAAATCTTTATTTTTGTCTGTTTCTCTATTTATATGTTTGTTCGCCAATCACCCGAAAACTACTGCGCAGATATGAATAAGATCATTACAGTTTAAATGCATATGGTTAGACTGAAATACTATGATATTTTGAACAAGATCGATACAATGGAAACGGCGATGCTTGAAGTTTTGATATCTCTGCGTTATGCGCCGTCATACATTCGGTACATCAATTAGAATGGTAAGGTTTTTTCATTACGACGTGGTCGCGGGCGATAGACTTGTTTGTAAATAAGTACGTACATATAATTGATACAACGCCAGTGGCGGCGATCAATCTCATAGTTGTCATTTCCAAAAAATATTAAAATCATGATATGGACTGACTTACATTGCCGTGACTAATATTTGTAAACGGTAAAACTCGATAACCATATATCAGTACAAATATTGAACATTGAAGTTTTTTCTAAAAATTTCTTGATAAGATAGGTAATTTCAAATCTTCACTCAATAAATTATACACCGGAACGGAGAGATAAGTGAACGATTATAAGTATGTTTGTGACCACCATATCTACGATAAACCGCCGTAACTGAATAAAAACTGTTACACTCAAATAATGAGTCGTCGTTCTTTTATATAATATGTAATTTTGCTCGTTAGTCGGAATTGCATGAAAAAACAGGTAATTAAAACTACTGTACCTATTTGACGGGAGTAATTCATGTCGAGTTAAAAAACCCACACTTAAAAACGGGATCGCGAGGAGTGTTTTAAAATTATTATGATGTGAATATTCCTAGTTTTAGTTGTAACACTTTTTACCTAACACGATTAAACTTTATCTAGTTAAAAGTCCTCTCGTGGAAATTTTGTTTATAGTTGGCAGCACGTGTACCTACCGCTCTCGTGCACCGCTAATACTAGCGTAGTCTACACAAAAACATATACATACTGAAAACTGAGCTCAGACTTTCTACCTAATAGCCAAGGTTTATATGCAATTAGTTTTGTTAATCCAACTTGGACGTGGTCAAACGTCGCGCCCGCTTTGGTATACAACGAAAGCGGAAAACACACTCAAATTTTCTATTATTACATGCACAAAGTGCAACTTAGCACCTTTCAACCAAATTTAACTCGCTCTGTTCTACGGGTCGGAGAAATTTCAATATATTTTATATCAAACCGCCCAAGATAATTTAAATTTGAGATCGGTTAGCTAATAACGAAACAAGGTTGGAAGTAAACAGTATTACGTCCACGTCGTCGGGTGATGCAATTAGTTACCTAATAGTGTGACGAGGCAGGGAAAACGTTATTATCCGCTGCCACAGGAGACACGGTGCCGCCCGCCCTGTGCCCTGCACCGGTTCCCCTGCTCGTGCGCTCTTGCATAACGTAATATCCTGTATTCCGCTTGTGTAGTTAGCATTTGTAATTGCATCTAAATACGCTAAAGTACTCTTTGTAGCTCACAAAGGCGCTATAATAACTAAAAATTCAATATTATAACAGCATTACGTTGCGAAATGACTGAAGATGACAGAACAGAACAAAGCTCGCTACAAAGGTACTAAAGCGAGGAGTTCTATAAGAATAGAACGAAATGAAAGAATAGAAATGTAAGAATCTCTGTCTTATGTCGAAGACTTGCCAGCGGCGGCACCACTGCTGCACCTGTGTCTGATGTAAAGCAGCAGTGTGAGCACTTCTGTATTTCAGTTTAAATTGTTAGGCAGAAGACTTCAACTCCAACTAGTGGATTCCAACGTAATCCTTAGGAGTAGCAACGCACCAGATATAACTTCGGTCCTAGTTGAGGTTGTCTTTTGAATGTCCACGGGCTGCAGTGACCATTTAACATCAACATCAGATGGCTGCATGCTTGTTTGTTATTTGGTAAAAAAATATCCTGTCCCAAATTGATACTATACTATAGGGACAACCATTGTTGAGTAGCTACATAACATTGTAATATATTGCCACTGCATGACATTGTTATCATGACTGCAGGTAGCGTCATATCTAAGTTTTTTAAACTGGAAGTTGTATGCTCAAACTGTATATTAAAATAAATGTACGCTGCTTCTTTTTGAGAATAAAAGAAACTTAGAAAGTAATCTGTGAACTTTTGTGATCGAAGCTCCGCGCTGCATATAGTTAGGAATTTTATACGAAACTTTTCTTCAATAGATATTGGCTAGTTGATATAGCGAGTGTATATTGAGAGTTGCATACGTGCAAACTTTTGCCTTCTGGGGCTTTAGCCGTGTTGTATTATTTACATATTCTGAACATCGATGCCGTTTGCGACATGTGTGGTTTGTTTTATTTCGCTGAAGTCATATTTGCAATATAACGAATTGTAAACGACTGTTTCCTATAGGCAGATAATTTATAATTTTGTCTGTACATGGAATTCTTGTTGGATATAAATGCAGATGACTTAAAGTTTGCTTTGTATAGGCACCACACCTCTGCCATGACGACGGATAATCACGAGAGAAACGAGCAGGCTACGCTGCAATGGGCCAAGACGTCTATGAACGAGCTGCGTATCGAGATGAGAGAGTTGGGCGAGAGTGTGAATAACTCGGCCCTGCTGAGGCAACTGCACGTCATCCGCAATGATGTAAGTAATTAGCTGTCCAGTTTATATAAGGTTATTTTAAATCGCATTATACTTTTTATTGTTAGATAGTCTAAGGGTCACCTGTAGCGGTACCATCGCTGTACCTGTTTTTGAAGGGTTCTAACTTAGTAGTCCTCACTGGTATTAACGCATCCACGTACAACCTCAGATAAGATTTCCCTTGAATATTTATTTTTATTTACATTTATATTATTAATAAAAAATATATAACACAGTTACAAAAAAGAAACGCATACAATGGGGGACATTTTGACTTTAAATCTTCTTTGCAAAAATACTAATAATTTATTAAGATTAACGCAAAAGTTACAATTAACATCTACACTTTAAGAATAAATTGAAAAATAATTAATTGCAATTAAATTGACAACACGGTAACTGTGAAAACCAGAGCTAAATAATGAAGCAGAATGACTTCAAATAGAATAGGGTTGGTAGACGTAAGTTCATATAAGTTTCATTACAGCTGAAGCAAGCACTGACGGAGACCTCCGACCTGGCGCACCTGGCTCGCACCCAAGAAACTCGAGTGGACAAGCTGGACAGCGAGGTCGGTCGCCTGAAGTACGAGGGACAGCAGATGAGAAATATGATCGCCGAACTGCGAACTCACTACGCCAAGCTCTCCAAAGAGGTAAGAGTTTCATTTTGGTGAGAGATGGTGGTACGGACTGTAGTAACACAGCAGTCCTTATTGTTCAATGTTTGAGATTTAATGGACTATCCAGGGGATCATGATCATCTAACATCAGCATACCCAATAGTTGCTCTTATAAAAAATAAACAGACGTAAGGACCAAGCCGTAAGTCGACTTCGTAATCGAATCGCGAACACTCATTTTACACTTCACGGAAATACTAGAGTAGGTACGTACAGGTAACATACTCGTAGTTCCTGTGTGTCGAATATACATATGTAGGTAATGTGATTTTATCATACGAGGTTAACCGGTCGCCAGTATCCAAATTGGATTGTCGCAGCTGTCTAGGTATGACCCGCCGGTGCACAAATATTTTCCCGGTCATTTATTTTAACCAACTCGTTGCCTACCCTGCGTACCATAATTCAGTTATTTCTGTAAATCAGGTTGGCGATTTAGTTACGCCCCGGTACAACTAATTAAAATTGAATCTGAACGTCGTCATAAGATGGTCGAGTAATCACTTCTTATTCTAAAGACATTCCTATTATTGTACACTTTTATATTGAATGTCAATAAATCGTGGCACATGTGTTATTTATAATATTCGTATCGATTACGGTAATCGATTTAATTACTATGTTATTAAACAAAATATGATATATCGTTGCATACGATTGGGTATTTTTAAATGATTGTAAAAATAATATTAATAATTTATTAACGTTCTCCATTAAGTGCAGGCCAAGGACGCTGAGAGTAACTATTATAATTTTGAAGAGGATAGTTTAAGAAAATACAGCAAAAAGTAGAAGATATTGCTAAACTTGTGCTACTACTTTGCTATTCCGTGGATGTGAAAATCACATGGTGCTATTTTTTCAGATCGTTTGAACAGCATACCCGTATGTTATTTAAAAACTTATGTGGCATGTACAGAATATTTAAGCTTCATATCCAGTACGTGATAAATATTTGTTTTGTGGCTGCATATAACGAGACTGAGATGATAACCCCACGTCGCATCAAGTTCTGTGTGCACGATGTGGGCACAACACTAAAGCGCATCGGAACTTTTGCGGAAAACGTCAGAGTTGTGTTTATGTACCTACTTGTCGCGTTTAAGTACGTAGGTACTTGTAGAGTTTGTAATTTTGTTTAAAAAGTGAGTTTCTCCGCGCCGTCATGCATATTTTTTTACATTGCCAGTATTTTTTAATTAAAAAAGTTATTTTCAATATACATATGTTGATATAATTTTGATGGTGATAGAGACTTGTGTCGTAGGCTCGCCTGCGGCGGCACCACCGCTGCACTATTTCTGCCAAACAACAGCAGTGTGAGAACTGCTGTGTTTCGGTTTGAAAGGTATAGTTAGGCAGACGACACTAGACAGGAGGCATTCCAACGTAGTCCTCAGGAGTAGCAACGCATCAACACACAACCTCAGGTGTGGATGTCCATGGGCAACAGAGACCACATAACATCAGGTGGCCTGCATACTCATTTGCTGCTATTCTGTTTACATAAATAAAAAACAAAAAGTTTAATAGAGATAAAGGAATATAATTACGTAAAATACGTTTACAGATACGTCTAAGTCTTATCCTAGCTATACCACAATTATTACAAAGTTAACTTATTGTTAAAATAGATTTCGAAACTTTATGAATGTAATGTTGCGGCGTGATAATGTGATCATGCAACTGCAACTGAGTTTGGACGACGCTTGCACTTGCAAAACAACGCAAAAGCGGATAAGATCACACTAATATTATTTATATACTTATATATATACGTTAAAATACGCAACGTACATTGCTTCAAATCTTAAAGTTTTAAATACTTTGTATGTTGACCTAAGTTTATAAACATTAATAGAGAAATATATCTACGAACGTTTCTTAGGATTTAAAAAAATATATATTAACAGAATAGCAAACGAGCATGAAGGCCAGCTGATGTTAAGTGGTCTCTGCAGCCCACGGACATCCACAACTGTCTTTGGGTGTGGATGCGTTGCTACTCCTGAGGACTACGTTGGAATGTCTCCCGTCCAGTGTCGTCTGCCTAACTACACCCTTCAAAACGAAGCACAGCAGTTCTCATACTGCTGCTTTACAGCAGAAATAGTTGAAACACATCACTGTAATTAACAGAATTAGCTCCTAATTACACAAACTTGTGAGGAGCGTTGCTTCATTCGTGTGTGATAGCTTCAAGGCGCGCGTATCTGTCAGCAAACTACGAACGTGAAGTAATTCCGCAAGTCAGTGCGATGTTTACGCCGACTTCAAAAGAAATGACGTATACAATTCGAAACGTTCGTACGTACATAGCTTTTTTCGTGGTTTGAAATAGTCACGCCGCGACTTGTTTATGATAACTATTACTTACTCAACGATGAACAGTATATATTGCTATAACGTCGTTCGATATTACCTATATATTTTTTATGCGACTTCAATAAGGACTTTCCAGTTCGCATGTAAGTGTGTGTGTTATATAAGTACATACGAATTTCTTAGAGACCGACCGTGTCGACCGATGCGATAAAATCGCGAGTTGATCCTTCTGGTATCTCAATTGAATCAGATTTTTGTAGCTTTTATGGTCGGTTTAACAAGTTTTAAAAATCGTTGGCGGACAAGTTAACAAAACTAGCAAAATATGCTGTTTTGATTGAAGTCGATTGTATGTCTCTTAAAGTTGTAGTTATTGTGCTTGTTTCCATATTTGAATATTCACTACGGATAAATAGTAATTTAAATATGTACATTATATCCTATAGGTCGTTAACGCGGTCACATAGGGACCTCTGATTTGAAAAGTTTTTTTGTTTATACATTTACGCAATAGCGAACGAGCTCGCATGCCACCTAATCTTAAGTGGTCACTGCAGCCTATGGACAGCCACAACAAACCTCAACTAGGGCAGAAGTCCTATCTGAGGTCGTACGTGGATGCGTACTCCTGAGGATTAAGTTGGAATGCCTCTTGACCAGTGTCTTCTGTCTAAGCACACCCTTCAAACCGAAATACAGCGGTTGACACACTGCCGCTTTATGGTAGAAATACGTGCAGCGCAGCTCAGCAGCAGTGATGCCGCCTACGACATAAGACTCCACCATAGTTATGTGCGCTTTAGAAATTAATTTTATTATCACTTACTTTAATGGTGAAGAAAAACTTCGTTAGTAAACCTACAGTCCTTGGAGTTCTACTTATTTTTTTCGAATATTTGGAAGTTGACCTAGAGAAATCCTTAGTCGAAAAATATTTTTTATTATCGGATTAGTATGTTCTAAGATTCGCTTTCAACTCTCTAGCTTTATAGAGTGGTGCCTTTTTATCTACTTAGGGGTTAATTTTTTAGAACCTTGTTTCAGACATTTTGACCTTAAGAAATTCTATTTTGCATTCTAACGTTGATGCTCTTTCTACCCCTATGGGAGTTGAATTTGAGAAAATCCGATTTTATTTACCGCAACTTTCTTCATTACTCATAGTAACACTTCAACCTCTTTTCAGTCCGAAATTAAACTCCAAATAATTCCGAAAAATCTTAAATGACGCCTACGATTCAAAATCAACGCCGTCTCCAAATTTTACAATTTACTATTCACAATTCTAGCCTTCGCAGTTGGGTTTGGGTGACGATAGAGCATTCGTTACCTATTACATAGGTACCTGACTTGGACTTATTTTTGCAAGTTATTCAGATACATAATCAGTTAAAGTAGGATAAAAAAAGTCTAGAACGCCTAGAAACACAAGTAGCATCCTCGCTCTCACCCTACATGAAGTCATTATAAAAAAGGTTCGTTAATATTTTTATGAATAAATCGTTGCAGTACAATACTTCAACTAAAGCTTCCTTGTGAAACGCGTAATAAAACTTAATATCGCTTGCATTCGACAACAACAGGTGGCCGGGTACTTCACGCTCGATGGTCATAACCGTCGCCAACCGCCAACTTATTTACTGGTCACTATGCGTTCGATTGAATATCGTTTGAATATTCCACCATCAAATCCATTGGAACAAGCAAACTGAATAAAACATCGCACTACCTTACAGTCTTCAGAATCTCCCCTAAAGGGCGATATTATCTGACTCACTTCCAACTTCGTCAAGGTGACGAGTAAAGGGAGGAACTTTATACCCAGGTTGTTGAGCAAATGGTTACGACACTTACTCAACACGACAATTTAGTATACAATCAAAGAGATGTATTTTATCTACATCCTCGATGACTTTAGGAAACTATCGATAAAGATGATTGAAAATCCCAGTCAAATAAAATCACAGCGGTAAGGCATTCACATTCAACAACTTCATCAACTTTTGTCTGAACGAAAACTTTCACGTCGGTGGAAGCTTTGACAAGGAATACTCAGTGGTTGAGTGCAGAGCAAAACTTCGCTAAATATGAATAGCAAATACACCTGCCAGGGCCCAGTGCTCTACACGGAAATTCCATTGAACCGTCGCACAATAGGCCTATGTGAACAGCGAAGTGAGCCGACAGACAGGGCGTGTCCCAATAAAATAACAATAATATGATTAGGCAAACCCGTATAAAGTTACGTCGATATAAAAATATTTCAGGTTAGTAACAAAAATACACTTCGGATTAGTTTAACACAATAAAATCAATTCAACAATCACGATGTAATGATATCGTTTAGTCAGAATTTTATGACGCATCATGAGTTTATACGACTCTTAATACGCACCTCGACTCGACAGTTTTGTATTTTACGAGTACGTACATAACTTCCATTCGCAAAATAATGTCTGCGATATTGTGGGAACATTTTGGAAGTAAATATCGAAGCACCAGTGCGCAATAGAGCCATACGATTTCCGCAAAAAGTGGACCTCACACTGAACGAAACAATTTACACGAAATTCGATCAGCGGCAATAATTAGCTGATCCAATAACCACCTTTTACGGCCCTTTGAAGCTTACGAGCTTATTTTGTACTTGGTGGGGTTACACGGGATATACGATATCTGCTTTATTTTTAAAATTAAGTAAGCTCTTGTTGGTGTTTTATGGTGCCTTAGGCGAAATGTCGAATACAGCAAAGTACCTTAAAGATTTAAGTGACGAATGGATATCAAAAATATTACTATTTTTTATATGTCAACTGTGAAGTAACACAAAGGGAGATATCTAAGATAGAGAGTACATTTAAGCGAAAAGACATGTAGATGTTCGTTACTTATTCTGAGTTTTTTTTTCTATAGTCTAAATGATCAATATAGGATCGGTAAAGAAAGCCAAATGGGTATGGTCACTCTCATTTTCATATATTTCAGAATGCACTTGCCTATTGAAACATAAAAAATAAAGTCACGTGCAAAATAGAGCCCTTTGTGAAAGTAACGTAAATCACTGGAATCGCAAAAATGTATGCTATCAGAGCTTCTTGTCCATGTCCATAGAAATTTTCGATGTTAGCGCTTCAGTCGCCTGTAGGCCATTAAAGTTATTAAAGAGCATTGTGAATACGTCACATTCGCTTAATAGCATCCCACGTTGTGCTCCTTTGTCCAGGGTACGTACACAAAGATTCGTTCAAACACCCAAATGATACTCAAAGCGAAACGGAATTTGGTACCTACATTTTTTTACAGTCTAAGCCGCCTTTGACAATAAAATTCTTAGTAAACTGAACCCGAAAAAAAAACATGTGATGTTCTCTTTTAAAGAGATTTGTGTCAGACGAATGTTTAAAGATGTTTTACGGTCCTTATGCAAAATTGAGGCCCATATGCTTGCAACGGACTGAAAGCTAGACAGATTTAACAATATGAAATAAATAAATAACGTTTCACACTCATAGTCCCACGGTAGGATTTAACCTGTGTCGTGGGTACCATGGACACCTACAGAAACAAGCACACAAACACCCCGACCGGGTATAGAAATCAGAAATCTAAATTCATCATTCAAATTTCTGCCGTGCTGCTAATCGAACCCATGACCCTACGAACGGCAAACCGTACGTTGACCACGGCGCCATACGGGTCATCAAATTACTACATAATGCGTTATTTTCTAAGTGTTTGTACACTTTAATCCTGTTTCATTCATGGTAAATACCAATCGTCATACAAATTATAAAATCATTAATAAAAATAAATGCATAATAATAAAAATTAAATACGAACACCATGAGTGCCATGAGTAGTCAAGTGAGTGATAGCCTAGTGGTTAAGCATCTCGGCCCCGCTTCGGTGGGTCGAGGTTCAAACCCCGGGCACGCACCTCTATTTCTCGAAATATTGTTTATTCAAAATTTTCGAAATTATGTGC